>CAUYQV010028159.1:0-72245 GCA_963574575.1 Galagoides demidoff | reverse complement strand
TGTGGTCCCAGCTACTTGGGAGGCTGAGGCAGGAGACTCGCTTGAGCCCAGGAGTTGGAGGTTGCTATGAGCTGTGATGCCATGGCACTCTACCCAGGGGGATAGCTTGAGGCTCCGTCTCAAAAAAAAAAAAAAATAAATGAGACTTTGTTAGGGATCTCACAGCATGTGCAGGACCGGGAGGCAGGTGCAGTGGAGAGGGTGGAAGGAAGGTCCCTGCCGGCCTCCCAGGAGTGACCAGCCGGCCGGGACCCACACAAGCATTTCTGCATCCAGGTTCCACTGATATAAAAAGGTGGGACGGTGCTGCTGAACTCGTGTGTGCTGTGAACCTCCCACAGTGTTTGTGTACAGTGTGTGGCCCATGGTGACTGACCCGTAATCAGAAGCCATTTTGTTGTTGTTACAGGCCCAGCTACATAAAATCGTGATGCTCCTTTGTTTCTGACAAACAAAAGCAGAAGCTTCATATGGCCTGACTTGGTAGCTCCTGCCCAGGTCCCGCAGGCCACCCTGCGAGTAGCAGGTCCCCAGCTGTGTGTGCACAGTGACTGAGTGCCAGACGCCGGCGGACCCATAAACCAAAATGCTCAAATTCAAGTGTCCTGCAGTCCAACACGCACCATCGTTTCTTACATTTTAATATTTCTAAAATTATGATGCGCTTTACAAACAAGGTTCAGGTGAAATGTCACACTCACTTTTTATCCAGAAAATCCATTATCAACTTGATGCCGTGTCTTACAATCCGCGATGTCTCAAATTCAATTTCAGGGTCCGCGTCATAGTAGGAAGAAGATTCTAGAGAAGAAGAACAAGAGACGAGTTACAGAATCTGTTCTTACGTTCTTGCCAAATGCCCCGAGGCCTCGGGGAGCCCCAGAGGCAGCCCTGGGTGTGCCCGGCACCTGCTGCTCCCCAGGCTCCCCGGCACCTGCCGCCCCCAGGCTCCACCCTCAGAAGCCCCCACTGAAGGGATCCCGGGAGTTATTACAGATGAGCAGAGTCTATATCTCTATCTTTCTGAGAGCCAGAAGCTGAATGCAGGGTGATCCTTTCTTTCTATGAAGTCCATGGATGTCGCTTTGAAAAAAACAAAAATTTTATGTCTTCACTGTACATGAAAGACATTCAATTACGGATACCTGGCAAGTGAGCCATTCATTTACACAGGTACAGCCAGACTCACTTTCACTGTAGAAGGGACACAGAAGTGGTCGTCTGGATGAGCTTGGCTCACAGCACCTGTGCCAGGACACCCGGGATGGGTCTACAAACACATCGATCTGTCCATGTGCAGTGGAACCATCTGAACACCCTTTAAGAGGATGAGCACAGATCTCTGGGCAGAAGGCAGCCTCCTGGGTGTCTGTGGTCCCAGACTCTCACCCAGCTGAGCGTTTTGTACAGATGATTTATTCATAAAAGAAGTCTTATTATTATTAATAGTTGCATCGATGTTACCCAGGTGCATTGGGAGCCTTCCACCCCGAACTTCCAGCCCCTGAGTTGTTCTTGTCTAGGGTTGAAGCCAAGACTGTGGTTAATTATGAAAACCTTCCTCCGGGGGCTCCCTACGAGGGGCGGTGTGAGATTCTGGGGAGGGGAGGCTGAGCAGCCCGGCCGCAGAGCCGTGGTCTGGGTGCTCTGGCTACCGAGAGTCTTCTGCTATAAGGTATAAATCTATAATGCTCTTTTGGTTTGAAGACATTTATTTTACGATGACTTTCAGACTCGAGGCATTCAGAAATAAAGCACCTTTTGAATAAAAACTGAGAACTGAGTTTTTGCTCCTCACGAGATTGTTTAGTGGGCAGGAGTCTTCAATAAAATATTTGTTATCACGGTCCAGGTGAAACCTGCAGACTCGGACACCAAAGGAGCGGCCGCATCTCTTCAAACGTCGGCCGTTATTTTAAAAAGCAGGTCCTCCGAGAAGGTGGACACCCGCCAGTCCCCATGCACTGAGAAGCCGGGCTGCTCACCGCCGTCCACTGACAGTTTTATTTCTAATTCAAATTTGGTCATTGTCTATTCCGGTTTTTCTTGCGCACCCATGAAAAGTAAAACGAAAAGTAAAGCAGCAGCCCTGTCTCTAGTGAGTCGCCTCCGAGGGGTCTTGCGGAGGGTGAAACAGGAATTCAGTCGCTCATCCTGTCCTCAGGTCCTAAAAGGAGTAAATCCGTCCGTTTATTCCAAAAATGACACTTTATTTAATATGATTAATAAAAATTAACATTTTGGAGACATTTGTTATGCTGGAGATCTTCTGACATTATTGTGAAAGCTATTGTAAATTATGTTAAAAATGTAGACATTGAAGGAAAACTCATTAGTTTTTGTAGAGAAACTTCAAATAAGATTGTAATGATGAATAGCATTATGGCAACAACAATTATTTTGCTATTTAATTTGGCGTTCATATGATGCTATTACATCAACTGAGGGCGAATATTTGTCCACATTCACAGTCATAGGTCACATGCCCGGTGGGACCGGGACAGTCCTTGTGACCGAGCCGAGGCTGGGCGTGAACAGTGGTCAGCCCTTGGCAGGGCTGCCCATCCTCCACTGTGTCTGCCACGCGCTGGAGCCTGAGGTCCAGCTGACAGACCCACAGTGGGTGGCATCACCTTTAAAGGAGTTCTCTGTTTCTTGGTTCAATTTTGTTCAAATATCTTAGATTTCAGAAATCCTTAATCAAAGAATTTTACATATTTAGTTCCAAAAAATGACTTAAAAAGCTTTTATCAAATTGCAATTATTGAAATGTTTATCTGTCCTGAAGTAAGCAAGAGATGGATAGTATTAAATAATGAGACCTCAACCAGTGATAAAATATGATTTAAAAATTCTATAATTGCGTTTTAAAATACATCAACTTGTAGGAAGCAACCTTTGATGAAAGTCTTGTTTCCTCAACATTTCATTATGCAAATTTTCAAACACACAGAAAAGTTGACGTGATTTTACTGTGAACATCGATGCCCCGTAACGTCTGATTATACTGTTGATCGTGCTGCCTTATCACACACCGATCAGCCCTTCTACATGGGTTTATTCATCAACCCGTCTTAATTTCTAGAAGCATTTAAATGTGCGCTGTAGACATCACTACCCTTTGTCCCTAAGTATTTCAGCGTATGCATCGCAAATTTGGTTCCATACATGTCCATAGTTCCCTTCAGTTGGAAGGTGCACTCTGCCGAGTGCATAATTTTTAGAGCCACAGTTGATAGGCTCTAGCTAAGCAAAAAGACAGAGACCATTTCCTCTCAACCCCCCCTTCACCCCCAAACACGACCTCTGCTGTAATGTATTTCACAAACATTAGCTCAGTGTGTTCTAGAACCTCATGCCAGTGACGTCATGCGGTGTAGACATGTTTGGTGACAGGTTTCTTCCGATCGGCATAATGATTTTGGATTCACCCTTAGGGTTGGGTATCGCTAGTCCGTTCTTGCTTTTCTTTGCTGAATGTACGCAGTCTGGGTTACGGATGTCCCAGGCAGGCTCCTCGGTCACCCTCTGATGCGCTGTGGGCTGTTTCCAGGGAGGGCCGGTCCCAGCAGAGCGGCTGGGAACCTTCTTCAGTGAGTCTTTTTGTCGACATATGATTTCATTTCTTGGGCATATGTTTGTTTTAGAAGAAACTGCCCAATATTTTCCAAAGTGGTTGTAGCATTGTAGAATATCACCCAAACGGTAGAGATTTCTGGCTGCCGCACATCCCGGCCGACATCTGGTGTCATCAGTGGTTCTGTGTCAGCTGTTTTCTGACTCGTGAGTGGTTTGAATTTGCATTCCCCGATGGCTGGTAACACTGAACACATTTTTATGGACTCGTCTATCTTCCTTAAAATATTTTTATTGTTTTTAATTACTAATAGCTTGTCTTTTTATCACTGAGTGTTAGGAGTTCTTTATATACATACACTTGATAGAAGTCTTTGTCAGGCACTTGTCTTACAAACATTTTTTTGCAAAAACATAAATTTGGGCTTGATGCCCGTAGCTAAGTGGTTAGGGCGCCGGCCACGTACACCGAGGTCAGTGGGTTCGAACCTGGCCCAGGCCTGCTCAACAACAATGACAACTACAACAAAATAATAGCCAGGCATTGTGGCGGTGCCCGTAGTCCCAGCTACCTGGGAGGCTGAGACAAGAGAATCGCTTAAGCCAATGGTTCTCTCTATGTTTGTTGAACATTTGTATATCTTCTTTAAAAAAAAAGTCTGTTCACTTAATTCTGTAAGTTTCCCTGAAAGCACTGTTTCAACTACATTCTGTAGATTTTTAATTAATATTCTGAAGATCTTTAATGCATTTTCATTAACATTCTGGTCAAAATAATTTTATTATTTCCTTGTGGATTTTTTGTCCATAATTATTTGGGAGTATATTAATTAATTTCCATACAAGTGGGTTTTTACAGATATTGTATTATTGATTTCTAACTTAATTTCATCATAGTTAGAGAACACACTGGGTACTCTTGTAATTATTTTAACTTCATGGACAGCAGTGCTGTGGCCCAGTGCCTGGCCATCTCGGTGACTACCCCATGGGCGTAATGATGGAAAGGAGATGGGTTTGGACGTCCCACATTCCTCTGAAAGCATCAACTTGGTGTAGCTGATTGATAGTGTTTGCTGGGTCTTCCAAGACAATATTGAGTTTTTGTGGTTGCTGTAGACGTTATTATATATACCATTAATTTTTAATAGTATATTTAAAAATTGTGCCAATTTCCAGATAAGAGCCTTACAAAGTTGTGGGTCTCTATTTACTGTCTCCTGGTGTTTTGTGCTATCATTTTCATATATTGTTGTAACCCAGCCCTCTTTCCCCGGCCCACTCCTGTTCCCCCCATTCTCACCTGGTTCCCCCTCCCCGCCCTCTCCTGTCCCCCCACCCTCTCCAGCCCATTTCCCTCCTCCTCCCTTCTCCCTCCAGAGTTGACTTCAGGAACAAGGCAAGTCCCTCCTCCCCCCAGGGTAGCCAAGAACAGTGCTTCCAGCCACATTCCCAGGACCCCTCCTTCCCCCTAGGATTGCCAAGAACAAGCTTCAGGTATAAGGAAGAAAAGTCCCAAGTCTCACAAAACCCCCAAGTTCTCAGTAGATGAACAATGGTGGAAAACTCACCAAAACTTGATTAATTACTGTCGTATAACCATAACCATTGTGATATGAGATGTATCCATTGTCAACCGAAGCTGTATTAATTATTGTTCCATTGCTGTATCCATGACTACCCGAGTTGTAACCCCCCCCCACCATATTTCACATCTGTAATATGCTTGCACAAAGCCTGTAAAAGGCAACTCACCCTCACACCGGGGCTGCTGACTGTCTCCCGGAGCAGCAGCCCCTGCAGCAGCTAAAATAAATTACCAATTAATTAACCTAAGTGGGGGTCTGAGTCTACTTTTCCAGGTCTCCTAAGTTATCTCCATATAACATAACTACCTCCATTACAAATCGTATAATACAGGACCTAAGTTTTGTTGTAAACCGTCATATGTATTTCAAAGAAATGGGGAAGAAAATGGAATCCTTTATATCTATGTATGTGTTTTCTCTTTAGTTTTTTCTAAAGATTTGGGTTTCTATTCTCTAGTATTTCTGCTTTTTAAATCGAGTATACCTTTGAAAACACGCAGGCCGATATATTTACAGGGCAGGGAGAAGTCACAAATGAGGATATTCGCATTGAGCAGAAATGGATCGGAGCTTACGGGGTAGTTCAGCCCCTGTACAGAAAACATTTTCTCAACTGAGAATATCAAGGAATAAAGGGAAGAGTCATTTGCTCTTGGCATCATGTTCAACTGCCTTATCTGCAAAATTGAATTTTGAAAAGAAAATTATAGTCATTATTTTGAAAATTTTAAATTAAAACCATATTAGGACATTTTTCAAATGTGTGTTTGATGTGGTTGTGGCTAAAAGAGGAAAGTGTGGGGACATTTGCCAAAACAACTATGGAACTCCTGTTTTGTTGCAGAATTAGGATAATCAATATAATAAATTTTTTAAAAATCGTGCCTTAATAGACACGAATATATATATTTTGGAATAAATTTTGTTTTTGAAAATTACTTTTGAATGGAATGATTTTATTGGAGTACCAATATAGAAAACCAGCCGATCTGTATGCGTGGATCATACATGGTGTTCAAAAGACCAGCTGCAGCCCGTCCTGCCCTCATCCTCAAAGGTGTCTCCTCTCACTGATAAGTTATATGGTGTGACAGAACTCTCTTGGCGAGCCACACTGTGGGTCTCTGACGAGCAGGCCCTACAGTTTGCTCTGGGTGGCTATTTATCTGGGGCTCGGTGACTCCATCTACACACCTCGTCCTCCCGCAGAGAGATGCCGTCCATGAGACCCGGGATCGTCTCAGACTCAGAAACCTGTGAAGCTGACCAAGTGCCAACCACGCAGGGCCTGGTCCTTTCCTGGAGATAGTTTCCTGTCTGTAGTTCACAGCAGAATGACACTCACAGGACGTTTTCCCCTTTGTGGATATTACAGGCACCACATGCAAAATTGTAAATACAAAGCCTTTCGATGCCATCAGTCCACAGAGACAGCCAGCCCACCATGTCGATGGATCATTCTACAGAGAGTTGTCCGGGCTAGCTTTCTTTTTTTCTCAGTTGCCAGCATATTATTTTATTTTTTTTATTAAATCATAGCTGTGTACATTAATACCGTTGTGGGGTATATTGTGCTGTTTTTATATACAATTGGAAATATTTTAGCTTTCTGTTGTCAGCTGAGGCCTCATGAAATGGAATGATTCAAAGGGTGGTCGACCCGCTAAAGTCATAGATTCTCTGCCAAATTTCCATGGAACCAGGAAGCACATTTGTAAATAGATGAGTCTGAGGGGAGCATGGCTCCTGCTGCTGACAGACAGGGACCTCTCCTAGGCTGTCCAGCCACACGGGGGTCTTATCTGTCCTGACCTGTCTGTACAGTTGTCAGAGCCCCACACCTCAGAGAAGGGGTTTTTCAGCCACCTGCTCATCCAGGGCTGAGTCCAGCCTCCCCTCCAGCTTCCCTGGCCTGCACCTGTCATCACTGGCTGTGTAGCAAACACACCCCCTCCTATCAGCTTTGAACAACACAGCCCACTTCCATGATTCTGACCTCGGTCTGCTGGTCCCTGCTGATCTCACTGGGCTGGGTCATCTGAGGGCTGGACTTGAGCAGGATACTGGGTGGGAGGCTCTTTCCCGCTCCATGCCCTCTGGTGAGACTGAGAGCAAGCTTATGACGTGTTGCCAGAGTGTTCTGAGAGAGGGATCACAGAAGCCACAGAACCCAAGACCTCATCTAAGAACCAAGCTCAGGCAGGGCGTCTCTCAGCACAAGCATGTGGCTTGGAAATGGGCGGGTTTCACGTCCATTGCATGTGCCCTGGCAATTAAACTTTTTGTTTTGAGATAATTGTAGAATCACATTCTCACACAATTCCACAAAGCAGCACAGAGAGTCTGGGTGCCCTTTGCTCAGTTTCTCCTAAGGGGGCACCTTGCAAAATGACAGGTCAGTGTTGCAGGCAGGGCATTGACCTTGGCAAAGTCAGGGCACCCATGGTCCTCAGTTGGCCCCTTGAAGACACACCCATTTCCTCCTGCCCCCCTTAACCCTCGGCAACCACCAGTCAGGGCCCATCTCTTCAGTGGTGTGCTCTCGAGATTGTAGAAATGGAACCTCACAGTCTGTGAGCTTCTGATGTGGGCATTATTCTCTGGAGATTTATTGATGTTGTTGGATACGTCAATGGTTGAGGCTTTTTCCTACTGAGAAGTGTCCCAGGGTGTGTGACACAATGGCCTGTTTAAGCATTTACCTCTCTGGCTGCGTGCTTATTTTTCAAGGCATTACAGACTGCTCCCAGAGTGGCTGCACCATCCTGCACGGGTGTGCCATGCCGCGCATCCTGGCTGCTCCGTGCGGGTGTGCCATGCCGCGCGTCCTGGCTGCTCCGCGCGGGTGTGCCATGCCGCGCGTCCTGGCTGCTCTGCGCGGGTGTGCCATGCCGCCCGTCCTGGCTGCTCTGCGCGGGTGTGCCATGCCGCGCGTCCTGGCTGCTCTGCGTGGGTGTGCCATGCCGCGCGTCTTCGCTGCTCTGCACGGGTGTGCCATGCTGTGTGTCCTCACCAGCACTGCATGTCTCCCTGCTGTTTGTTTTAAGCACTTTGATAGGTGTGTGGTGAAAGCTAAATGCAGCTTCTCTTTTCCTCAAGGCTAATGATACCACACTTTTTCTCCCAGGCCTATTTGCCAGCTGCACAATATTTTCAATGAAATATTTTGACGTGTCTTCTGGATTCTACTGGGGCATTTTCTTCCTGTTTATGTTGCATTCTGAGAATTCTGCACACAGTTCCCCACAGGAAACGCTGTTTGCAAATATCTTTCCCACCGCTGTCCATTTCCTCGTCCTGTAGCAGGGCCCTTCCCAGACCCAGGTTTTAATTTTGCTGAGGTCCATTACCTTTCCGCGTATGGGCAGGGTTTGTGCTGTCCAGTTTATGTCTATTTTGCAACCTAAGTCCAGAAGATTCCGTCACTTTTTTCCCTAAGATCTTGTATGTGCACACTTCCAGCCTGTCGCCCTCCCCTCCTTCCAGAGTCCTGGCCCCGGGAATGTTGCAGCCTTTGTTTGTTTAGTCTCGAGGGTTCCTGGGTCTATTCATTTCCAGTCTCTTTTCTCTCCCTCGCTCAGATTGAGGAATTCCTACCCTCCTGCTTTCCAGTTCACTGGTTTTCTTCTCTGCACCCTCCATTTGGCTATGAAATCGTCCACTGTTCCTGGTCCACTGATCCTTGTGTCCCATGGTCCCTGGGTCTCCTGATCCTTGTGTCCCGTGGTCCCTGAGTCCTGTGGTCTTTGTCTCCCATGGTCCCAGGGGCCCATGATCCTGTGTCCCGTCGTCCCTGGGTCTCGTGGTCCCTGTGTCCTCTCATCCCTGTGTCCCATGGTCCCTGGGTCCTGTGGTCACTGGGTCCCCTGATTCTTATGTCCCATGATCCCCGGGTCCTGTGGTCCCATGGTCCCTGAGTCCTGTGGTTCCTGGGTCCTATGGTCCCTGGGTCCTGTGATTCTTGTGTCTTGTGGTCCCTAGGCCCTGTAATTCTTATGTCCCCTGGTCCCTGGGTCCTATGATTCTTGTGTCCCGTGGTCCCTGGGTCCTGTGATTCTTGAGTCCTATGGTCCCTGGGTCTTATGGTCCCTGGGTCCTATGATTTTTGTATCCTGTGGTCTCTGGGTCCCATGGTCCCTGGGTCCTGTTATTCTTGAGTCCCGTGGTCCCTGGGTCCTGTGATTCTTACATTCCATGGTCCCTGGGTCCTGTGATTCTTGAGTCCCGTGGTCCCTGGGTCCTGTGATTCTTAAGTCCTATGGTCCCTGGGTCCTGTGATTCTTGCGTCCTCTGGTCCCTGGGTCCTGTGATTCTTGTGTCCTCTGGTCCCTGGGTCCTGTGATTCTTGCGTCCTCTGGTCCCTGGGTCCTGTGATTCTTGCGTCCCGTGGTCCTTGGCTCGGCAGCCTCTTTCTCTTCACTTTTCCGAGTCTTCTCACATGTGCTGTAAGATAATGTCTGGGGCTTTATAATGTCTTGGAGGAGCAGGAAAAACATATTTCTTCTCCCTCCCAAAGTGATGCCACTCCCAGTGCTGCCTTTACACACATTCGAGTTCCCAGCGAGGACTGAAGAATCACAGTGTGGGTGTCTCTGTGGGTGTGAGTGTGTGTGTGAGTGTGAGTGTGAGTGTGTGTGTGAGTGTGAGTGTGTGTGTGAGAAGTGTCTGATGTTGGCAGGTTCTCAGTGAATGATCAGATCTTCAGCCTAAAGTTGGTCTCTTCACAATCAACGCCTCCAAAAGACACTTGCCCCCTTTCCGTCTTCCTTAAATCTGCTCATGTGGCGGAAAAACCTCTGGCCCGTGTTGGTGCTTGGTCTCCGTCCTCCCCAGGGCCTGTGGAGACAGCGGGACACACACACGACCCACGACACCCACAACAAGTCATGCCACATGCCACACCCCACACACTGTACCCACGACATCTGTCTCCATCTGAATAGGGCACGCTTAGCAAACTGAGTGGTTGTGACCCGGGAGGCCCTCGTGTCCTTTGCTGACTGGAGCATTTGAGGCAGAGTGACTGCAGAGAGATAATTAACTAAGTAAATATTTTTTCTCTTAATTGGCACCAGCAAAGCCTCTCAGGTCAGAACTCTGAAAATGAGTCTCCCCGCCCCTGCTGGGACCCCCGGATCTCATGGCCACAGAGCAGATGTGGGGCCACAAACCCCTCCGCACAGCTGCTGCCTGTCCAGCCCTTGTTGAGGGCAGTGGCCTTAAAAACATCCCTCACAAACGCAACATGACCGTGGTGGTGCTGGAACCCACACAGTGGCTCAGAGCAGTGACACAGCAAAACTGTTTCTCTTTACGATAATTAATGTTGATGTGGCAGCAGTCCCCAGTCCTGCCTTTCTGTGGCACGCAGCGTGTAAGAACCCTCCGAACTTTGTAGGCAGGGTGGGGCTGAGAGCAGGCGTCTGAGTTCTCCTCTGGGGCCTGGCGGGGTCAGGAGATGGGCTCTTTCCTGGTTTCTGCCTCCGTGAGGCAGGGTCCTCCCAGACCCTCAGTGTCATCATCTGTAGGATGAAAGGCCTGGGGACTTCCGCGTTCTTCCTGGTGATGACGGCCTGAGTGTGAGAAACTGACCAATCACTCAAATCAGACCAACTCCTGCTGTCTGAGTTATCCAGATGTCTCTGGCTGTGGGTCGGACAGACGATGGCTTTGATGAGCACATTGAGTGGCATTGCCCTGACAGTCTCCAGACCTGTAGAGTGGGTCTCACCATGACCTTCTGGGAGTTCTGAGATTCAAAGCAATGAAATCTTCCAAGCACTCAACTCAGGGTCAGGCGGGGGGTGGATGAGTGGTCTAAGTCATTTCTCCAGCTGGATTTGTGCCCAGCCCCTGGCACTGAGTAGCCAGATGGCTTTGCTCACCTGTACATGAGGATGGACTCTCCTCACACTCCAGGTCCCCAGCAATGAGGGCCCTGAGTGTGGTGGGATGTTCTGGGACACCTGTCAGGAGCTCTGGGTGCTGAACCTCATCCTGGGCATACCTGGCTGCGACCCCATCAAGTGGCTTCACCTCTCAGTCTTCCCACCTGTGCGGTGTAGGTGTAGAGGAAGGAATGGTTTGGGGCTGACCTTGGGGCCTCCCCACACACCACTGTGCTGTCATAATCAGCACGGCGTTGCCTTCTGCAGCCCTGCTCCCTGTCAGCCCTTCCCACATGTCCTGAGGACATCCCAGCAGGGCGTGGAATTGATGTTGATTTCCAATCAGCTTCTAGTTTGCTCATTTCTCCATCTATATATGTGTAGAAGCGAGTCCAGGAAACCCAGACATTGAAGCCTGCAGGGTGGATTCAGGGCCTGTGAGCCCAGTGAGGTGAGTTCCTGGCTGACTCCCAGGCCCTCGGTTGTGGGACCTTTGCCCGTCCGTTCAGAGCTGGGCCCAAGGACGTGGTCCTCTCCTGGCTGTATACTCTCTCGACGATGAGCAGCCTCCCAGAGGCCTTTCTGGCTGGTGAAGGACCCCGTTCCGAGAAGCAGGGACCCATGGCTTCCTCGTAACCAGCTGGGAGTTTTTCATTTCTGCACATGTAACGGGGGTGCTCTCCAACCCCAGACGCTTCATTCACTGCAGCCTGTGTGAGGTTTAAATTTGATTTCCACAACCATCAGGTTTGCAATCGTATGAGAATTACCATTAGGTGTGGGATGCAGCTCGGGAGATAACATTATTATTATTAAAAATCTCAGTCTGTGCATACACAGTGCTTCTGTCCTCGTGATCCTTCCTGACAGGAAGCCCGGGCAGGATTTATCATTATTACCTTACTGTTGTTATTGTTCCCATCTTTCAATCCACAAACTGAGGCTCACGGCTGCCAGCTGCAGGCCCTGCTCCTGAGGTGGAGGCCTTTCCAGGCAGGGGGTTGAATGAGGCCCCTGCAACCTGCATCCACGGGGCAGCCCTGCGCCCATGAAGCTGAGCCTATTTAGAACAAAGGTTTTTACAAATGTAATCATTTAAGGGTCTTGAGATGAGAGCATGCGGGTTAGGAGGGGCCCCTAACTGTAAATCCTAAGTGTCCCTACGAGAGAGGAGACGGGGATGGACCCAAGAGGGGTAAAACAGAGACCCTGAGAGAAGTTGGGGACAGACTCGCCCTCAGAGAAGCCTCGACCTTGCCATCACCTTAATGTTGCACTTGGACCCTGCCGAAGTGTGAGAGAATAAATGTCTGTCGTTTTGAGCCATGAACCTAGTTCATGTTAGTTCTCTGAGGACTGCGTTCGGTCCCTGGCTCACAGCAGGGGGCAAGGCCAGCAGCCTGGCCCAGGGGTGATGCTAGGTCACTCTTCCCTGCTGCCAAGGGCTTCCTTTGTTGACTCTGCACCTTCCTGGCCATGGAGCTGATGATGTGCTAACGTTAACCGAGCCCCCACCTTGTGTCTAAGGCCACCAGTGAGATTTCAACCTCCTGCTTCTCCCAGCAGCAGCTGGCATCATCCTCACGGCCACCGTCCTGGAATGAAGACCCTAGAGGGACAAGAAACCAACTCTCCTCTGCAAAGTCACACCCCAGAAGAAGCAGAGCTCAGCGGGCACAGAGGTGTCCTTGCCGAAGCTGAGACCTTGGCCAGGGCTGGGTGGATGCCACACAGCGCTCCCCTTCTGGGCCCAGCGTGCCCAAGTTCAATGATGCACCTGTAGGCCGGAGCCTGGTGTCAGCCCCTGGGGGTGCGCGGGAAGCTTCCAACATGACCACCAGTAACAAGAGACTTTCCTTTAACCCTAAATACCTACTTCAAAAACTCGTCCTGGTTACCTGTGCAGAAAATAGAAATCTTTATGCTTCTCAATACGATGACTTGAGATAAGTTCTGGAGAAAGACAACAGAGGTAAAATAGAAAGTGTAAAGTTTAGAAAATGTGATATTTAAAAGGCAGTTTGTCCTCAGTCAGGAAATCTGACATTTTAAAGCCACCTTCGATTCCTCTAAAAGAAGAATTAAAAAAAAAAGGCCTATTCCTGCCTAGAGAGAAAACGTACAAAACCGCTGAGTTCTGCCTAGAGAAAATCACATCTTCATTTTTTCTCTTTGAGACATTGAATTACCAGAGGAAAAGTAAGATCCTGCCAAGGCCGCAGGGCGGGGGTGGAGCCACCAGGATGGGAAATTCAGCCTGGTGCTGGCAGGCCAGTGGGGCCTGGACAGGACAGGGCCCTGAAATGAAATATTGGAGCGTCCCTGGGAATTAGCACCCCATGGGTGGAAATGTTCATAAATGCTCTGCCCAGGGAGGCCCTCCTGGTGGGTGCTGCTGCTGTGCCAATCCCTGTGTGCTGTGGGCCCGTGTCTGTCTCTGCATCTACAGAGGAGCCGTCCGAGGAGCCTGCCTGGTGCCAAGGGCTTCACCTCACAGATGGAAGCAGCTGTGGCCACAGACCTGGGTGTGGGGTTTGGAAGAGCACTTGATGGTGTTTCTTGTGACTTCTTGTGGGTGAGAGGAAATACCCCCAGGAGTCCCCAGCCCCGCTCCACCTCCAGGGAGGCGGGAAGAGGAAATGAGTTGGCGGATGGAACATCCTTAGAACCAGGCCTGTCACCTGGGCAGGGCTCAGCAGCATCAGTGTTGGAGGCAAATCCCTGCCCTGGACCTGAAAGTGGCCCCAGTGTGATTGGAGGGAGAGACCGGGGGCTTCCCACATCAGAGCAAAGTGCACCTGTCCCTGGTCCCTGCAGGGGGTACGGGGTGTGGGCTCTGCCCTGGCCAGCCCATCCTGTACTCCAGTGGCGGCTCCAGGGTTCATGTTATCTGGTAGATGCCCCCAGACTCAGCCCTCAGAGAGGAGACCCCAGTCAAGCCAAGAAACCAAGTTGGACACGGGCGGGTGGAGGGACCTGGGTGCAGAAGCCCAGGTGGGACTGCTGTGCTTGGAGAGCAGAGGATGTTCTTGGCGGCTCTGAGGGACCCGAGGGCTCACAGCAAGGAGAGCTTTGACCTGAACCACCCAAACCCACGTTCATGCCGCTGGCCCTGGCACAGCTGGCAGGAGTGCAGGGTTCAGGTCCAGTGCTGCCCCAGCACGTGTTAGCAATGAGACCTTGACAGTTTTGCTGGAGGCTCTGACATGCTCAACATGGGGGTGTTGTGAAGATCTCTCGAGATGCCATCACACAGCAGTCATCAGAGTGCCTGTCCAGCCAAAGCCTGTGACAGTGTCTTTGCATTCCGGTGGGGACGCTGGTTATCTGCAGGGGAACATCAGCGGGGCACCCTGAGCAGTGGGAGGGTCAGATTGTAGGATCACACAGACCAGACATTTCCAGAATCTGTAGGACCCGATGGCCACCTCTAAGCATCCCCATGCACCCTGCTCTAAACACCGCACAGAAGGATTGCTCTTAAAGGTTTTCTGGGGAAAATTGACAGGGACAAAATGGTGGTGATGAACCGAAGATAAGACTCAAAGTGGTCTGTGCCACACAGGCTCATTGGCAGATGCTCTGAGTGCCTGGAAGGCTCCTGGCCCTGCCCCCCGAGTTCAGCAGGGTCATCTCCCACCAGGCAGTGGCGCCAAGCTCCTCCTGGGGCTCTTACCACATTCTCCTTCAGTGGCTTCTAGAAAGATCTTAATAAATCTGTTACGGTGCCACTCCCTTGGTCAGGGGGCTTGCCTGGTCTCTGCCACCTGCACAGGAAGGTCCCCAGTTCTCCTGCAGGGAGCCGAGTGCCCACGCACATGTTTCCTCTGCAGTTCAGCCTCAGTGCTTTCCTTGGGCCCCGGGTAGCACTGTCTGCTGGTGCCCAAGGTCCAGACACACTCTGGCTTCTGCTCATGGAGTTACCTCCACTTTTCAAAGGTCAGCACAAGAATCAACATTTTCCATAAACATCTTGGAAGCAAAACCTCCCTGCCTCAAACTGCCTTTGAAGCTCTTTGATTCGCGTTTGCAACCCTGGGGGCGTCTGCGTCTCTGTGTGCACACTGCAGGCCCCAGCGAGGCCTGTCCAACTTCCCTCCATCTTGTCTTGAACCCGGAACGTGCCCCTTGCCCTGTGCCCTGCAAGGACTCAGGAGACATTTACGGATCCAATCACGTCCTTTCCTTTCCTTCCCACTAGACTTTGAACCCCCTGAGTATTTCCTGTCTCCCCTTCCCCAACACATTTCTGAGCCAGAGAAAGGTCATAAACCATAACTATTGATAAATAATTACCATTATCAAGCACCCAAAGCACTGGCTTTGATTACTCAACCAGCCAGTGGGGTGGGTATTATGAACCCCATTTTTTAGATAGGAGAATTGAGAGGCTGCCTAATTCCACCACTTCCCCCTGACTGAGTAGCCAGGCACACTAGGTGATTCCAGGGGGTGAATCCAGATCTGTGTGGTCTCCGTCCATGCTCTTTGAATCGCTCATGTTTGGCACTTGCAATAAACCCAGGCCCAGCCTCTGCTCTGGGTCCCTGCCAGGTGCTGGGTAAGGTTTTGCCCCCAAGATAATCAGGGCCCATGTCTAGTTGGCTGGTAGCTGTGTCCCCACAGTCTGGCCCAGGCTTGGCACAGAGTCTGTCCTTAATAAATATTTTAAAATGAGCAAATAAATAGGCAGCCGAGAGCTCAGGCAGGGGCCAGCAGGAACGGAGTGTTCAGTAGTGAGGAATGGAGTAAACCCCGGGAGTCTGACCTGCAGAGATTTTAATATGCACGGCCCTCCACGGGAAGCTCTGACTCATCACACAAGCACAAAAACCCTGGGCAGGACCAGGCAGGGAAGGCCATTTAGCATGAAATAGGAAGGGAAGTGGGAGCAGGAGCCACAGTTGTACAGAAGTGAAAGAAGGGGTGAATTGATAAGAAATGAAATTATTCTGAGAGAGGATGAAACCATTTCAGAGCTGGGGAAGGCAGCTCCATTCTGCACACTTACCAAGGGTGCAGGGAAGGGCCACACGCGTGGAGCATCGGGAACCAGCTCCTGTGAGCACCTCTGCCCTCTGGGCTTTGGATGTCCCGAGGACACCCTGAGCTAGCGTTGGCTGTGGCTGCTCAGCCGCCCCTCGCTCACACAGGGAAGCAGAGACAAGTGTGCACGCACCGGGCTCCCGGCCTTCTCCGGCTGTGAAGTGGCTCAGCCCAGCCGCTCTGAGGGGCACAGGGCCCGCTGTGTGCAGAGCAGGGTGGGCGCCGTCCCCCTCGAGGGCTTGAGACTGGCATGTCTATTTTCACCCGTTATTTCTGTTTCCTTATTTTGTTTCTTTGCCTCTAAACTCTGCCAGAAGACAAGAAGCTCTGCACCCAGGGGCTGTTGCTGAATTACTGCGTTTTTATCTGGACTTCTCTCTGGCTGTTGTTTTCCACCTGATCCCGGAAATGTGGGTGTGTATGTGTGTGCGTGTGTGCCTGTGTATGTGTATGCATGTGCATGTTTGTGTGTATGTGTGTGTGCTGTGCCTATGTGTGCTCATGTGCATGTTTGCGTGTGTACTGTGCAAGTGTATACATGTGCGTGTTTACATGTATGTACTGTAAAAGTGTGTGGACATGGGTACGTGTATGTGTGCATGTGTGAGTGTGCACATGTGTATATGTGCATATGTACATGCGTGTGTGTGTGTGCATGCATGTGTGTTTTTGTGTGCACTATCACATGTGTGTATGAAAACAGCCCACGGAGCCTGCAGTCTCCAGGAGGAGAGAGTCAGTGACATGGTGGCGGGGAGGGGGGCGTCCCACTCAGGAGACAGCCACTGTTTTCTCAGGAAGGGCCCTTCTCTCCCTTGGGTACCCACAGCAGCTGCGCTGCCTCTGTCCTTGAGTGAATGTGCAGAGAACCTTCTTGGCGCGAGTTGCAGACGGGCCCACACTTTGGGAACATGGCCAGAACTCGAGATAGACTTATTTCTTTTCTCGATAAAAAGGAGCCCAAGGTCTAACCATGATGTAATAAGAATGATTGTTTAGAGGCCTGGAATGAGACCATCCAATTACCAGCTCAGACCTTTCAGAGCCAATATTGTTTCTTAAAATAAATACTGAAAATGACTTCATGGGCTGGGAAAGACAGGTCGTGGCCACTGTACTACGGCTTATGGAGGAATAAACGAGAGAAATGTACTCTGGCTAAACGGTGGGACTGTTTTCTAGTTGTGCCCTGGAAAATAGCATTCCATGGATCTCAACCAGGCCCAGACTCTTGCCATCAGCACAGGGTGGCTTTGTGAACTCGATGGCAGAGTGAAGCCAATGATCTCACTCACTCCAGCAGGACAGTGACAACAGGGCGAGGGAGCAGGATGTGTCAATGCTGGGGCCACTCAGAGCTATCTGTGACCACAGGCACAAAAACGTTTTTCATTTTTTTTTTTGAGACAGTCTCAGCTGTCACCCTGAGTAGAGTGCCATGATGTCATCATAGCTCACAGCAACCTCCAACTCTTGGGCTCAAGTGATCCTCTTGCCTCCATTTTTTTCCCCATTTTTAGTAGAGATGAGGTCTCCATCTTGCTCAGACTCAGACCCACAAGCTCAAACAATCCACCTGCCTCTACCTGCCAGAGTGCTAGGATTGCATGCGTGGGCCGCCTTGCCCGGCCAGGCACAAGAGCTTTATTGGTGCCCAGTCTTAGACTGGGAACCTCCACGTTCCATCTCACTCATGCCTCACAATTCTACTAAAAATGCACATTAATGCCCCAGTTTTCCTGCTAAAGGAATTGAAGCTGAGGGACACACCAAAGCTCATACACTGTCAGAGCCAGAATCTGGACTCAGTCATTCGCCCCCAAGTCTGGTTCCACTCCCTTTCTACAGGTAGAAAAGGAAGAGACATGGAGGACTCAGAGTGGCTGCCCAGGCCACCCAGCCCTCCTCGGCCAGGTGCAGTGTCTTGTCACCCACAGTGCAGGTCAGTGAGGCGACGTGGCCGGGGCAGAGAAAGCCTCTCTGGATGGATGTCAGGGAGGAAGTCACAAAGGGAAGGGAGGGAGAAAGTGGGGGGATTGTGGTCTGTACAGGCGCTGTCTCTGGAGTGGGCTAACTTTGAGGCTTTGAGACACAGCACGCCTGGTGTAAACACCACTGGAGCGACCCGAGCCACTGTGGCAGGGAGGCAAGCCCCGTGCCTGGCCTGTTCCCGCCTGAGAGCTTCCAGGGCCAGGGACGCAGGTAGACTCAGCTGGAGTCTCCTTGACATTTGGAAATCTCTGGGCCATGGTGCTGTTTCCTGGAATTCTCGGAGCCATTCAGTGATTTAAAGAGCTGTGGGGTCAGGGGGCCCTGCAGAATCTCTGAGGAAACAGAGGGCATTTGCTAAATGAGGGCACCACCCCCATTGCCAGAGAAGAGGGAAGAACAAAGAGGTTAATTAATTTTTCTGAGGTCTCACGAAGAGTCGGCTGCATAACTGGATAAGGAATTTCGCTCTGTGACGTCATGAAGGGTGTGTTCCTGTGCACCTCCAAGTCCCCGGCTCTCTGGCCCTCCTGCCACATCCCGGCCCGGCCGGCACCCCCCTCCTGACCAATTATCCCACTTGGGCTGTCAGCGCAATTTAAGACCAACAAAAAAACTCCCTCACACACGTGATCTTGTTTGTTCCTGAGATTTTCCCCATGCAATAGGCATTCGAAGGTCAGCGTTTGCAAATGACCGACATGGACTGGGCTTCTCTTATGCAGGGCACAGAAGTGAACCCCAGGCATCTGTCTTCCTAATAAATCCCTGGCCATCCAAGGCAGTGGCAGCTGCCATCCCCACAGATGCTGGAACAGCCATCACTCCCATGGCACCTCGGGAGCTGGGAAGTCTGATCCTGCAGAATCAGGGCTGGGCCAAGCCCCAGAAGAGGAGACTGGGTGAAGGAGGCCAGGAGTTTCAGGAACGCCATGTGCCAGGGCCCTGTGGTCAGAGGGGCACCCCAGGGCAGCTGAAGGACAGAGGGTGGGTAGGGTGGGAATAGGGCTTAGAGGCTAGAGGAAGGGGCTGTGATTGGGGCTGTTGGCTCAGCCTGGTTTCCACTGAGCAGCATACACAGGCCCCAACCCCTATCCTAGGTGGGTGGGGGGGCCTGGAGGATGGTCCAGAGATGGGTGTGTGGCCTGAGCGGGCCAATCAGGGTCTTTCCCTATGGCTGATAATAAAGCTCTTGAGTGGGACAGTTGAATTGGGAGGACCCTAATTTGAGGCCACACAGAAGAGTTGCCCACCTCCTGGGGAGCCAGTCTTCAGAACAAGCCATGTGGGGATAGCCAGGGCTGAGAAAAAAAAGAAACACAGAGGCACCTGGGGCCTAGTGACCCCAACCAATAAACTACTGTTTTTTAAGTTAATTTTCGTTGTGTTTCTCTAACTTATAATAACAGGATGCCTGTTAAGGATGGTGGTGAGCTCCCCCGTCCCCCTCTCTCCACCAGGTACTAGCACAGACAGGAAGGGAGAGGGGCACGTTGTGTGACACACCTCTGGGGGCAGGACACTGTTATTACAGGGTCTTTACCCAGCAAACGCAAGCAGTATAACCTGGCTCTTTGTACACTCAATGATTCCCCAACGATTAAAAAAACAAACCAAAAAAATGGATGTCCTTATTTCAGTGGGAGGCCAGGAATGGTTCTCAGCAGGGGGTCGCGTGACCTGATCCTTGTTTTTCTAAGACATCTCTGAATGCTGCAGGGACTTTGGGCTGAGGAATCAGCTAGTTCAGAAGCTGCTATGAGATCCTGCAACCCTGGGAGGCTGGTCTCTCTGGAGAGCACAAGTCAGCCCTGGGGGAGCCTCCCAGGTGGGAGCCCTTTCTTCTCTGAATAATCCACCTGTCTCTTATGTCCATGCATAGAAAGAAGCACCCTTTTGTGTTTAGAAGTGGGTGGTGGTTGCAGGGCTGTGAGCAGGCCTGGACCCAAGACCTGGTAGGGTCAGACCTTGAGTAGGAATGATGGTCACCCAGATGTCCAGGCAGAAAAAGAGCCCATCATTTCAATGCCAGCTACAGCATGAGAATGCCCCCTGGGGGGGGGGAAGGTTGCTGAGCTGCTGGTGCCTGTCTCTGGGAGGGGAACCTCCACGCCCACTAATTACACCAGGATTCAGGGCATGGGGGGTGGGACAGGAGAGGTCAGCAGGGCTTCGGCAGCCAGGATGGGGACAGAGCACAGAGGGCAGTGGGGGAGGCAGAGGAGAGGGTGAGGGGAGGGCTGTTCTCTGCAGGCAGCAAGCCACTTGGAGGCTGTAGGGCTGCAGGAAGGGAGGTCTCTGTGCCTGAGTGATGAGAGTCACAGCCAGTTTCACGAGCGACCATCCTCTGGAATCAAACATGAGGATATCTGAGTCCTCCTTTTTAGCTGCCAACTGGGTCTGTCCACTACCTAAACGCAGCAGATGGCACACCAGATATGAAGCCACTTCCAAAACTGCACGCACTCCAAGTCCGAGAGGCAGATGAAGTCTGATCAATCCTCTGGAACAGAAGCTTCGACCTCCAGCTCATCCAAAATCCAATTACTTCTGTACATATCTGAACTGTTTCTGGGATGGGAGGACGCGCCCACCCAGGAGGTGATCGTCTGGCTGAAGGAGAACACAGGGCTTCCCCTCCACCAGCTCCTCGCTGGGGCTGCCCCTGGATCCTGATTTTTTTTTCATTTTTTTCCATTTTTGATACCTGGCATTTTGTTACACGCTTTACCTTTGTGGGTCCCCTGGGGCTACAGTAACACATCACACACTTCATGGCCCAAGACAATAGAAGTTTATCCTCCCAGATTGGGAAGCCATAAGCCTGCATCCCTCCAGACGCCTTGGAGGGGGGCTCCTTCTGCCTCTTCCAGCTTTTGGTGACTCCAGGCATCCTGAGCTTGTGGCCACACGTTGCTCCAGTCTCCACCTCTATCTTTTCATGATCATCTTCTCTGAGTCTCTCCTCCTCTTATACGACATGTGTCATTGAATTGAAGGCTTACCCCCACCTGGGATGGTCTCATCCTGAGATCCTCAACTTAGTCACATCTGCAGAGATGCTTTTTCCAAAGAAGACCACTTCTTAGACCCTCTGAGGGTCATTGTTCAGCCCAGATACTACCTGCCCCAGCAGCCCTGCTATTGCCAACCAAGGTGCATTTACTTTTGGGGGGAAATTACTATTGCTGGGCACCCAGCAGATGGACACCAGTGCAAATCCTCCAAATACCTTCCACAATTATTTTTATAATGTTGACCCACTCTTTAGTTCTAAAACAATTAAAATTTTAAATAATAAATTTCAATTTAAAAAACATCAGACCTTAGTGTAATATCATAGTTCATGCATGAGAGA
The DNA here is from genome assembly GCA_963574575.1 of Galagoides demidoff. Classification (NCBI taxonomy): domain Eukaryota; kingdom Metazoa; phylum Chordata; class Mammalia; order Primates; family Galagidae; genus Galagoides; species Galagoides demidoff. The sequence continues at coordinate 50,799 of CAUYQV010028159.1, read as the reverse complement.
AAGTCAAAGGTACCAAATAAATAAAAATATTACATCACACAGTTTCCAGGCTACTTTCCTGATTCAAGTGTCAATCTCATTGAGAAACACCCTCCCAGACACCAGACACAACATTTAGTCTGGATACCCTGTGGCCAGTCAAGGTGACAGTGACATTAGTCCTCACGGCAGCATGCATCTGTGCACATATGTATGTGTCTGAGCACATACGTGTGAGTACATGCACATGTGTGTGTGTGAGTGTGCATGTGTGCACCTGCCCGAGATTAAAACTCAGCAGTAAATAGAGAAACCATTCATAACCTAGACCAAGGAAAGGGTTGTTCCTAGGGAGGGGATATTTTATCACTGACAGTGTTCAAAATTGCTAATAAAAAAAGGCAATAAAAAGTCTACTGACTTTTCCTCAGTTTTATTCTGGTTTTTAAATCCTCTACAGACAATATTCTCCCTTACCAGGCGCTCAAGGCCGGGTGTACCCAGCGCCGTGCCCTTGGGCGACTCCCTTGATTACCCATCTCTGGGGAAGTCTCTGCTTCTTCTGGTCCTTGAGCTGGGAGAGGCCAGTGTGTTGAGGGTGACCCCACAAGCTAACTCACACAGTAAACCTGGGGCTCCAGCCCATAGAACCAGAGTGCTGGAGTGTTCCCTTTCTATGAGCCAAATACTCTACTTAGAGTTCTGACTACTCCCTGCGTGTCCTGCTCTTTGGGGGAAGCATGATTATCTCTCTCTGCAGATGTAGAAACCACGGCTGGGAGGAGGTGATGTTGGCACAGCCACATGCTACCAAGCAGTGGAGCCAGGTTTGGAGCCCAGGCTGGCTGCCTCTGAGGTCCAGCTCCTGTCCCAGTCACTGGGCTGCCCCTCCCTCAGGAGCCTTTGGGTGTGGGATTGCCCCAGTACTTAATGTTCTCTCTGCAGAGTCAACCCCTTCCTTGGGCTCTGATAGGGAAGGAGGGGTGTAGCCCTTGGGCCAGAGCTGAGCAGCCCCACCAGCCACTGCTGCTGGGGTTGGAACCCAGTGCCTGGGATGTGGGGATGGGGCTGACAGCAGCGGGGCAGCCTCAGGTGGGGCTGGGCCTGCATGAGGACACCGCTGGGCCACCCCTCTTGACTGATCCAGTCACCTGGGAAGCCCAGATTGGTCAGAGGTGTCTGGCTGTGTCCCCGATCAGCTTGGTGACCATGTGGTGCCCTCTTCCCTAATGTGACTGACCCAGACAGCAATGGCTGGGGCTGAGGTCCCCTGGAATGGAGGCTGAGTTCAGATTCCGAAAGTCCTTATCACCAAGTGAGGGGTCTGTTCTGGATCACAGATGCCAGGGACCCTGTCACTGCCAGATGATACAGGCAAAGCTATTTCTAGCAATTCTGGAGACAGGGCCCACAGCAGACCTTATCTAACCTATCTGGGACAAGCTGGTCTCAGGGCAGCAGGTAGGATTCCCAGGGACAGCCTGCCCACATCACACACAGGCAGGAGCGCAGCCCAGAACCAACACCCGGCCAGGCCGAGTGGACTGTGGGTCCTACTTAAACACACGCGCTCCGAGGAACGGGAGACCCCACACGCATTGCCCATTCTTCTTTCAAGAGAGGAACTGTGGGAGCAGGTGGAGAAGGCCCCAAGGGCTGAGGGGCTGGGTTTCCTTTCCTCTGGGAAGAAATGGGACTGGGAAGCTTACTCAGCTTTGGAGAGAGGTCAGGCTGGGCAATGGGCGGGTGCAGGAAACACCAGCAGCCCATATGCTCACCTGAAGAATTGAGTCCCACTCTGTGGGCACTTTGGACTCTGATCTGTGCGCTGGTCTCTGTCTACCCTGTTGTTTCTCCTTTCTCCTTATTTGTGGAACAGAGGAGGATTTCTGCCTGTCTCTGGGTCGCAGGAGCACGGTGCAGCCCTGTGCTTTAGAGGCTCCGGGCAGCCCCAGGTGGAGGCTTCTGCCTGTTCCCACAGGTCATGGCCACAAGGTGAACGCAGGACATCTGGTTACATTAGAATTTCAGGTAAACATAAATAATATTTTAGTATACGTTTTGACCTGGAGACATACGGGGCATCCTGTCTCTTTATTTGCCTGTCACTCTTGTTCTCTTCTGGCCAAGGAAGGGGCAGGGATGGGCAGATGGACATCCTACAAAGTGGACATCCCCCCATCCCTTCATCTCCCCATCTCCCCATCCCCATGCCCCTATCCACCCTTCATCCACCCATCCACCTGTCCATCCTGTAAGATTTGGTTAGAACTCTTTTGCATCTGGCCAGCGTATTTAGAAATACAAGTTTGTCAGTCTCAGACTTAGAGAAGTCGTCTAGCAGGGGGCAGGGAAATAGATGGACAGATCTGCATGAGCCTCGGTGTTTCATAAACTTCTTCAGTGCAAGGTCCAGGCCTGGGTTTCTTCTCAGTGTGTCCATTAACCCTCGTTTGTTGAATGCATGACTGTGATGAGAGTGTTATGGCACAGTCTGTGGGGCACAGGGTTTGGTCCAGACCCGCCTGGGTTGAAAGCCCAGTTCTCTGTGGCCCCGTGTGTATCCCTAGCCTCCTTGCTGGTCCTCAGTGGCCCCGTCTGCAATGTGGGAATGGCAGCGTACACTCTGTGGCACAATTTTAAGCAGCATTGTTAGAGCACATGTGTGGAGTGGCGTCATTGTCACTCAGCAATTGGTGGTGGCCAATTACCGTAACAATAAAAGACCTGTAGGATTGGAAGGATGGTGAGATCCAGGAGCCGTCGGGGGCAGGTCCTCTCTGGACAGCAAGCAGAGGAGCCACAGAGGATGGGCCTGGAAGGGGCTTGGGAGTTGCTAACGAGTCTGCAGATGAAAATTTGGGACAAGGGAGGTAAAACAGGAGCAAGTGAAGTAGGTGCAGATAGCAGGAGGTGTGGACGGTGCTTGAGTGAGATCTTAGGACAAGACCCACGTTTCCGTGTGTCTGCAGAAACATGCCCTCCTGTCCTGAATGGCAGCACTGGGCATGGAGTTGGAGGCCCTCAGCTTGACAACACATGGTTTCCCCACTGAGTGAGTGTCCAGAAGGACTGTGCCAGGCCAGCTCTGGCCGCCTCTGGGAGGCTGTCTGGAGCCCTGCATGGAGGATCTCAAGTATGACTGGGACCCAGTGGGCAAGGGTGTCCAGCCTGATCTGCCCACCGCAGAGATGGACAATGTCAGTGAGTGTCCAGAAGGACTGTGCCATCTAAGTCTCTAAGTCATCTAAGAGCCTTGCACAGGCTCTTCTGCCCAGTTCAAGGCCTTGGAGGCATAGAGCTTAGACTCCACCAGTATGACCTAGAGGATTATTCCCTCATGTTCAGACTTACGAAGACTAATCTCACAGGGGCTGAAGCAAAATAAAATGACAATCTATTATGAGATTAAACAACTGTCCTTTCCTATCCAGAGCATCCGCCTGTGCACTCTGGGTCACCTGTAGGGCCTCGGCGAAGGGGAGGGTGCTGCTGGAAGCTCGGGGTCAGAGTGTGGCAGGAAGCAGACACCGTGGGGATGGGTAGTCCATGAGTCCCCTTGACTAGGACACAGGGGGTGCCCAGATGGCTGGAGAAACGTTTCTGGGTGTGTTTGCGGGGTGTGTACTGAGATGAGCGTCTGAATCAGTGGGCTAAGTGAGGAAGCTCGGCCCTCTCGGTGTGGGCAGGCGCTGTCCAGTCTTTGGGGGCCTGCGTGGAGCACAAGGCAGAAGGGCAAAATCTCTCTCCTGGAGCTGGAGATGGACAAGTGTCCATCTTCCCTGTGCTTGGATGTCAGAAGTCATAGCTCTCGGGCTTCTGGTCTCCAGGATGGGCGCCAGCGCCCCTGACCCCTTCTCAAGCTTTTGGCCCCAGATGGCATCACTTCAGTGGCTTTCCTGGTGCTCCAGCTGCGGACAGCAGATGGCAAGACAGACACCCACTCTCTCCGTCCCCATCACCTCTGTGCCTTGGGAGAACCTGAGTAACTCCCTGGTACTGACCCACATTGTGGAGGCTTCCACACCCCGCAGCAGAGAACCAGGCAGAAAATGCATCACCGTCGGCCTCTGAACTCGGCCTCTCTGGGGGGCCTGTTGCCCCACACATTCCCTTCCAGACCCATGTCCAGGGCCCCGAATGTCCTCACACTGTGCGTCTGTGTACCTAGAATACAGCCTCCTTCTCCAGCCAGAAGCTGGCCCCTTAGTCACTTTTCTCAGGCAGCCCTTTAGCTCTCACATCTAAATTATTTCTCCCCAGGTCCATGTTTTGACCACACTGCCTGGTACCGGATCCTGTCTAATCACCTCCTCCCCTCACCAGCCTGAGTCTGAGAATAATTGACTATGACATGCTGAGCAGTGGTGAGAATATCAAAGTCCACAGTGGCATGAAGGACGAGCAGATGCCAGCTGATCGGTGCAGAGAGGAGAGAGCGGGGAAGGAAGTGATCTGAAAAGACCATCAGCGGGTGCAGAAAGCGGGGGGACCTTTCTTGGGGAATGGGGTTGTGGCACATGACCTCCAACGACCCCCGCGGTTGATCATTCCTTACAAAGGGGATACGTGCCTTTGCTCGGGAGGGCAGCTGCTCACCCCCTTAGCCAGCTGGCCACGCCCAGCATCAACGAATGTGGAGGAAACTGCCACACCGTCATGTGCACACAGCACCCCACAAGGGGCTGCGCCTCCAAGTCCACCCTGTGTCCAATGACAAAGGCGACATGATCGGATGACACATCCAGAATGTGGATCATTTTGCAAGAAACTAACGCAGATGCTCCAGAAATGTCAATGTCATGAGAACACAGAGGGCAGGTCGGTGTCCCTTTATGAAGCTCCTGTTGGAGGCTGATCTGTGTCCCCCAGAAAACATGCTCAACTCCCAAACCCAGCACCTGTGAATAAGGCCTTATTTGGAGACAGGTGTTTACAGAAGTGATCAGGGTGGAATAGGGGTCATGAAGCTGGCCCTGCCCCAGTGGCAGATGTCCTCATGTGGAGAGGAAGACACCCCACAAAGATGGCATTTAGGGGGAGTGGCATGGGAGGATGGACAGTGACGGGAATGAGGCAGCTCCCGAAGAGGGGACACAGGAAGGGTCCTCTCTTGGCACCCGAGGGATCAGCCCGGGGCAGCATCTTTATTTTGGACTTCTGGGCTCCACACCTGTAGGAGTGTCAGTGTCTACTGTTCCAAGCTGCCACACGTGTCGTACTTCCCTGCAGCAGACGCAGGAGCCTCATCACCCACCACTGAGTCCGACATGAAGGCACCAAACATGCAGCACTTCTAGGACCTCAGGGGAGAACGGGGAACGTTTGAGTCTGGGCTGGATGTTGATGTGATCGTGCCCATTTTAAGTACCTTGGGGAGGGGTGGGTGACCCTACTGGGCTTGCCCTGCTGCTCTAGCACCTGGGCCCAGGTGTGGGCAGGAGACATACGGGACATTTGCAACCTGATGTCAAAGACAGCAGGGAACAGATGAGGTGGGACAGCACAGGTGTGTGCAGACGGCTCTGGTGACCGCCCAGGAGTCTGGGTGGGTGTTTACAGGTTTATTTCCTGATCAGCTTTGTTGTATTTGACATCTTTTAAAACCATTTGGGAAAAGAGAGAAGAGAGGTGAGAGCTTGGGCCTGGGGTTGGACTCCTGAGGGCCCCCGGGGAAGGTGGGTGGTCCTACAGTGAGTGAGCCTGCCTCTGGCCAGTCCCTTCCATGTGGTGGACACAGAGCACAGAGCTGTCGTGCTCACGCCTGTGACCCTCTAGACCCGGGGTGGCGGGGTCGGGCCGGTGGAGGAATTAAAGTAGCTCAGGGAGCTCTTTCTTTCCTGCCTTGATCCTTTCGTCCCTTCACAGCGTAAATGTTAAGCTGAGCCTTTGCAACAAGCCCAGATGTGACCACTCACGTGAGCACCGGCCTCTCGTGCCAGGCCCCTTGCCCCTGCCCAGCTCTGTCAGGAAGAGAGAGATGTCAGATGTCCAAGGCTGTCCCTGTGAGTAAGGAGCTGTTTTCCTTGAGCCCCATCTTGGAGAAGAAGGGAGTCGGCAGAGTAAACCTTCCCGCGTCAGGTAACACCCTGGAATCGTCCTGGGAGAGGATGCAGGGGGCTTGGTGTGGCCACCTGAACACCAGCCTACAAGGAGCCCAGCACCACCTGCTCCCCAGGAAGTGCCCCTGGAGAGACTCGAGTGCAACACTCCCCCCCCCCCCCACTGCACAGATGCTAAGATGAGACCCAGGGCGGCAGGCAGGGAGGTGGGGCAACTCCCTGCAGGGGTCAGCGTCTGCTCGCTGATGCTCTTACCCAGCAGCTCAGCTCCTCATCCCTCTCCCCTGCTCCCATGCAGGAGGCTGCCCTCCATGGGCCCTCTGCTTTCCATGTGGGCTCAGCTACCGGGAGACAGGGAGCAAGGTGAGTGTGCCTGCCTCTAGGGCATCCAGGAAGGGATGATTCCAAGGAGGGAAGAAGTGTCCACCCCTGGGCTGCCACTCTGGCTGTGTCCCTCTGCAGAAGGGCACACCCCACCCCAGCCACTCCCTCCAGGTGGCTTCAGGCAGGATGGCTCCCTCGGGGCTCCTGGGGTGCTCACCCCCCACTCTCTACAGGCCTTTCTTACCATTGCAGATAGATGCTACAGTCACTGTCCTCAGTTACCATCGATTTCCAACCAGGATTGGGGGTGACACAGTCGGTCAGGAAGGAACCTCTCATAAGCTACCTGTGTAGCAGTGACGTTGGGATCCTGTGGCTGGGGAACTTGCAGGGATTTGGCCTGTTACACTGACAAGCTCATTGGCCAAAGGGTTGGTGACCATCTTGTCCATTCCAGAGATGGGCAGACACCTGAAGATGGTGATGTTCAGGGTCATTCAGGCCTCTGGACATGTAGGTCATTCTGTAAATGATGATGTCAGCAATGAGAACCAGCCCTTCTCCCTCCCCGAGGTGCCAGTGCTGGGCCGGAGGGTCCCGCAGGCTCCACGCCCCTCACCTCACTGTCAGAACCCTGGGGCTCCACGTCCCTCTCCTCACCGTCAGAACCCCGTGGGCTCCACCCCTCTCCCCTCACCATCAGAACCCCGTGGGCTCCACGTCCCTCGCCCTGCTATCAGAACCCGTGGGCTCCACATCCTTTGCCTTGCTGTCAGAACTCCTGGCTGCAGTAGCTTTACTTCCCTTCTTTTAGATACTGAGGCTTTACTTCCCTTCTTTAGATACTGAGGCAAAAAGCATTAAAGTCAGGTCTACCCAGTATCAGTTGGAAAACCAGGGGCAGGTTCCCCTGCAGAGGCTGCAATGGCACCCAGCACCCCGTATCACCATCTGCAGAAGCTCCTTTTCCCAGGAGCAGACTGAGAGCCAGGTGTGAAAATCCTCCAGCCCTCACGCCTGGCCCACACTGCCGGTGGAAAGTATGGCTGCAGAGAAAGTCCCTGCCCTCTTATTATGGTCTCTAAAGCCTCTTTCTCTCCCAAGGTTCATAGGTGATGAAAAATGCATTTAATTCCACCCATGGCTGTGCATTCATTTCCACCTCCAAGATGGCCAGTGGAAATTAATGTGCACACAAGTGCCTGGTCGTTTATCAATAAAAGCCCAGGTCTCTACACCTTTGAACTCCAGTGAGAACATTAACCCCTGCCATGAGGACAGTGCATTTGCACGTCTGCACTCGGCGAGGTAATCACGCCCCATCGATCTTGCTATCTCTCCTCTTTAATTAGCACCTGGGCAGGGCCGCGCAGCCCAGCCCTGCATCACAAGGAGCTGGTGGCCCCGTGCTCTTGCTTTTTAATCTCCAGCAATGATCTGAAGATTATGAGAGTGTCCGTTTTGCATATTTATACTGATTGCTTTTTCATTTACTCCTCTCTCCATTATGAAGCACAGAAGGAAAGGTGTCCTAGAACCAGCGTAATTGAGTTCAAGTTGTGTCGCTGGACATCAAGTGATGTTAAAAGCACGTTCTGTTTCAGCTAAGTTGTTTTTTGGCCCGAAACCAAATGGATCTCAATTTTGCAGAAAGGATGCATCAAATAAATATATGTGGGGGAACATTCAAAATAAGGCATCTCTGTCGCATTGGTTTTTCTCTGTGCTGAAACACATGGTGGAAATGAGCACCAGAATTAGACACAAACAACTTTCCAATGTAATGCAGAATAAATTTTAAAACCCATCTAAAAAGGAGAACGTTTTGATATAGGAGCACGCTAACAGGAGTCTGAATAAGCCAGAGATTACCTCGGTTCCACATCAGCCCTCGGAGAAGAGCGTGAGCATCTGAGCAGGTAGGACGGGGGCCTCGGTTCAGCAGGCAGTGGAGGCGCCCAGGGGAGCCCAGCCAGGGGTGGCTGTGCTGAGAACCTATAACCCCGACCCAGACCCTTTCACCACTCTTCCCGTTCGTCCCTGCCCCAAGAACCTGAGAGATCAAGCTTCCTGTCTGTGGCTGTTTACAAGGACACCAAAGTGTCACCTTCTGAGTTTCCTAACACTGAAGTGTCAACTGCTGCCATGTCTCCACATGAAGGGTAGAGTAGCGTCCTTTGAACGGGGAGAAAGCACAGAGCCTGTAGGCTGAGCCCAAGACTCCAGCGCGAGGCAGGAACCCAGGCTGGCTGGATTTGGCTCAGTGGAGAATGGGCAGAGGCAGGCAGAGAGGCCAGACACTCCCCTCCCGTGTGGCTCCACGAGGCCTGGCCACAGCCACAGCAAGTCCTGGGTTCTGGCAAGTACCCTGCTGATAACGCTCCACCTGGGGCAACTCAGCACCTAGGAAGCCTCTCCCAGATGGACAAGAGTCTGGGCTCCAAGGAGCAGCCTCACTGCACCCGCTGGACACCATTATCTGAGGCAAAAGTGCAGGAAATGCATCTTCCTTACAACTCGGCTTGTCTCTCCCTCAGGCGACAGGCTCTGGGAAGACCCTAATATGGAAATAGGTGACGCTCAGGCACCGTGGGGAGATGGAAGCATTAGATCTGCCCAAACCAGGGCTGCCATTCCTGCACTGAACCTCGGGTCCCCAGAAAGAGGGGAAGCCATGAGGCTGGACAGTGCCATTCTCCACAGAGCTCCTCACTGCAAGGACGTCTCCCAAGGCTGTTACTTGACCCAGCCCCAGTCAGCCCACTGTGTGACCAGCTTGTTCTCTCAGGGGAACCTAGCTCTTGGCAGCAAGTATCCCACAGCCTCTGTGGGCCCAACCACACTTCCCTTACCCAAACGTGCGAGGACATTGGTAGCGTCTGTAGTAATAGCCATTCTGCAAGGAGCTGCTGCCAGGCCCACGTCTGCTGCTGGTCCCCCTACCCGAGGGAGTGCAGGTGAGAGCAGGTAGCTCGCTCAGGCCGGCAGCCTGAGGGGTGGTGGGCTGTGTCATCCCACACTTCCTGGCTCCCTGAGAAGCTTATGCAGGGAAGGAGTGGAGGGGCTGGCGCGTCAGCAGACAGCAGGTGGTCTGTAGGACCTTATCCCTAGCAACCTGCTGCCGGCCTGTCCTGGACTCTCCATCTGTTTTCCTCAAGGTCATCATGTTCTGATCTTGTGCATACAAGCAGCAGGTAAATCCTTTTTTTTAGCAGTTTTTGGCCAGGGCTGGGTTTGAACCTGCCACCTCTGGAGCCTGTGTCCTACTCCCTACTCCTCTGAGTAGGCACCCAGCAGCAGGTGAATTCTTAACTTTTAAGACAGAACATCTGGGAGCAGAACAGCTCCCAGTTCCCCAGCCCGGCGCCAGGGTCTGCGTGGCTGCACTTCCCCACCCTCCCTCCGTCACCTCCAGCACCCGCTGCTCTCAACTGTCCCTCACAGCCCTGCACATGGAGGCCAGATCCACCCATGCACCAGGAACCCTCTGGGGCCCCAGGGCCAGAGGCGTTGGGTAACACACAAGAGGAAAGTAGAGTTAGTGACATGAGAAGCATGAGCACACTTACAGCCCGGGTCAGCAGCCTGGGCACTGCTGCTGGGGGCCGGTGCCGGACAGCGGCGTGGCAGGCATCTGAGCTCAGGGGCATGAACCCCTGAGTGTCTGGGAAGGTGGGCACTAGGCCTCTCTGAGAGAAGGAACAAGACAGAACAAGAAACAGAGGACAAGGAACAGCTGTCCTGGTTGCTGAGAATACGCCTCTGGCCGACCCAGAAGGGCGAGGTGCCAGGAACCAGCTGCAGCAGAGTAGACTCAGGAATAGTGCTGGTCACATGCCGAGCACTCATGTCCTAGATTGTCAAATTATATTCTGTGTCCCCCTGGGAGTGCCAGGGAAAAATTTCAGGGTACGCGTAAGGTCAAAATTATTTTCATAATCTTACTAAGAAGTTATTTGCCTTTTTCCCTGTGCTGACATTTGCACCCACAAAGGCTTGTGAAAGTGGTGGTGGCAATCTACGATGTGTTGGAGGGAATTAAAGCCGGGTCTCCAAAACGTGCCATGGTCGTCGTTGCCTCACGGCCGCACATTTGCGGTAAGGTCAGTGGACAGCTAAGAGATGCCCAAGTGACAGAAACAAGACAGGACAACAGCAGCTTTACTACCAGTGTACTTGATGAAGCAGCAAAAACATTAATTCCATTCCAGCTTGATCTCACAGCACGTATCTTTTTAATATTCTGTGTGATGAGATGGAAAGTGCATCTCATCACATGGGAAGTTTCCGCTGTGCACAGGGGGAAGCAACACGGTTGTCCCAAGGAAGGCACTTGTGTGACGGTTGGAGTTACAGCTAAAGCACCTCTTTTCTGTAGGGACCCGCATTTCCACTCGAGAGAATCTCTGCAATCACACAAACAATGGCCACGTTGGTAGGGATATTTGAGTGATTTTTCTTAAAAATGAAAACAAAGATAAGCCTATCACTGCAAGGAAAACCCTTGGCAGTGTTTGGGAACAATAATAAAATTAGAGATGTTAATAAAAATTAGAATTTTTGAGAACTTGTAACTGCCATTCAGAAATTGACTGTTCCTCAGTGTGCTTATTTTTTTTGTGTGATATTAAAGAACGTGATTTTTATGTCAATAATATACTATGTTAATATTTGAAACATTTTCATAGCACAGTGAATTATTATTTTCAAATAACCAATGCTGGGTGTCACAACACCACGTATGTATAAGAGCTGTCTATATTCAATGATAGACAGATGTTTTTAGTTTTTTAAAAATGCTTTGTAATTTCAAAGATCACTGATAGAATTTCAGATTCTATATTGTGAAACCTTTTTAAAAAAACTATCACTTTAGTTTTGATGTAGCATCAAGACAAGAATCTCCATAATTATCTGAAAAGTCTTTTAAAATACTCTTATTTTTCAATCATCTATCTGTGCAAGATTGAATTGTTTTTGTATACTTTACCCCAAAATAACATATTGTAACAGTTTGAATGCACAAAGGGAGCGTGAGACTCCATCTGTCCTCTGTTACATCAGACGCTGAGACGACGTGCAGAGATACGTGGAAGACAGTGCCCCTCTTCTAACTTTGGCTTTATTTTTAGAAAATGCTTAATTTCCATTAAAAATAGGTTATGTTTATGCATCATATGCCTATTGCCGTTTTTATTTTAATAAATAATGAAACATTGTAAACATTTTCCAGTGCTAATTAGATGCCTCCTAACCTCAGTAAGCACGACCCGTGTGAATGAAAGTCTGTCGGATCCTCAATAATTTTTAAGAATGGAAAAGCATTCCTAAGAATAAAACCTTGAGAGCCACTGGGCCGCGGCTGGGCGGAGTCTCCCAAGGATTGTTCTGGCCTTATCTATTCCATGTTCATGCCTTGTCTCTCCCTACCGCCCCAGTAGCTTTACTGAGTAGTTGACAAATTAATTATATACGTGTCATTATTAAAGTTTTGAGAGAAACAAAAATTGAGAAAAGCAAAAGCTTCTCAGGCAGAAACAAACGAGCCTTCTCAGCAGCACCAATAAGCCGAGGACAGTGACAGGTGCACAGGTGAATCAGAGGGACGCTGTCACCTGTGTTCCTGGGAAGCAAAGTGACAGACCGTAACACAGCCTGTCTCAGAACTTCCGTAGAGACCCAGGGATTCAAGGTGTTGAAACGAAGACACGGCTGGACGCCCACATTCACTGCAGCATCACTCACAACTGCCAAGGAATAGAAACGACCCCATGTCTGTGGACAGAAGACTGGACAGAGAAGATGTGGCCCACATGTGATGGAAACTGACCCACCAGGAGGGAAATCCAGACCACGGATGACCTTGGAGAACCCGGAGGACATTGTGCTAAGTGAAAGAAGCCAGGCCCAGGAAGAACAGAGTCTCCTCACCGTCCTGCCCCCATCCCTGGGCCTCTCCCAGGAGGAGCAGCCAGGGACCCTCCCTGCCTGTGTGATGAGCCCTACCCTGCGCGTATGACTGGGCCTCTTCCCTCCAGACCACAAGGAATCTGGGACACAGGCCCTTCCCACGCCCAGGTCTGCCTGAAGTGTGGTGTCTGGGAGGGCCATTGGCTTCTTAGCTCCCACCTGTGCAGGCTCGTGGGCCCAGATAGTCACACCCAGGGCTGAACAGGCCTTCAGGCTGCCTAGAGCTGGTGGGTAATAGGGAGCTGAGGACAGGGCCTGTGTGGTCAGGGCGGGCAGGGAGGGCAGGTGCCCATGGTGAGAGGGCAGTGGGTCAAGGGCAAGGGCCGGGCCACAGCTGCAGAACATGCAACCCCCCCTTCCCCTTAGAGCGTCTGTGCCCCAGGCCAGGGTCCTTTATCCCCTCCATCAGGGGACGTGACCTGTGGGCAGGTGGGCAGCCTCGGGATCCCTCCTCAAACACCCAGGAGGTTTCCCATCCTCTGCACTGTCCCTGGAGCTGGCCTCTGTCCCCAGTCTGGCTGATCACAGCCCTCCAGGGTGGGCAGCACGGCTGAGGCTCAGGGCTGGGTGTCACTGGCATCTCACCCTGGGCTCACCCATGGCCACTTCACAGCTGTGCTCAAGGGTACCTATAGCCAGCTGGGCCTGCCTTTGGCACAGTGTGGGCACAGCCCTCCTGGGAGGTATTGAGGATGGAAGGCTGGCGGCCCTCTGGGGGAAGGGGTCAGCAGCTCCTGCACAGAGCCGCCGAGGCCTGTGCTGCCACTTCCTTCCTAAGCCCCTAAATCATCTCCAGAGACACTTAATTAAACCACAAATCAGATAATCTAAGGGCTTGGGTTTGCTTTGTTTTGTTTTATCACATGTAAGAAGCTGGGACGGCAAGCAGGGACGTCCTCCCACTTGGCGTGGCCCCGGCTGACTCACAGTCCTTGCCCAGACTGGTGGTGCGCCTGTGGTAGGACACCGGCCAGAGCCCACTCAGGGCCCCCCCAGCCTGGGAGAGGCCCAGACTTGCTCCTGCCTCAATTTTCTGTGTGGTAGAAGTGGGATGAAGTGGCAGGACCTCCACACGACCTAGTAATCAGTCAATGTTCACGGCCAGAGCCCCTCTCTGGGCCCCGTGTGGTAGGGGTCTGTGTGTGCACCATGTTCACGGCCAGAGCCCCTCTCTGGGCCCCGTGCGGTAGGGGGGAGCCCCTCTCTGGGCCCCGTGTGGTAGGGGTCTATGTGTGCACCATGGTCAATCCCCGAGCCCCTATCTGGGCCCCCTGCGGTAGGGGGGAGCCCCTCGCTGGGCCCCGTGTGGTAGGGATCTGTGTGTGCAGCATGTTCACGGCCAGAGCCCCTCTCTGGGTCCTGTGCGGTAGGGGTCTGTGTGTGCAGCATGTTCACGGCCAGAGCCCCTCTCTGGGTCCTGTGTGGTACGGGGTCTGTGTGTGCACCATGGTCACTCCCAGAGCCCCTCTCTGGGCCCCGTGCGGTAGGGGGGAGGCCCTCTCTGGGCCCCGTGCGGTAGGGATCTGTGTGTGCACCATGTTCACGGCCAGAGCCCCTCTCTGGGCCCCGTGTGGTAGGGGTCTGTGTGTGCAGCATGTTCACGGCCGGAGCCCCTCTCTGGGCCCCCTGGGGTAGGGGTCTGTGTGTGCAGCATGTTCACTGCCCCCGAGGGCAGCTTCACCACTGAGTCCAGGGCAAGCAGCAAGTGTCCCTGGGCTCAGCCCTCTCTCTGGCAAACTCGGGGCCCTTCCTCCCCAGGGCCTCAGCTCCATGCCTCCTCAGGCCAGCTGTTAAGAACAGGAAAGTGGCCTAAACCCAGGCAGGCTAGAAAATCACAGGTGCCCCTTGGCAGCCTCATGTGGGGGTCCAGAAGAAGGGACGTGTCCCAGCCCATGGCTCCTTGGGGGCAGAGCTACCAGAAGAGGTGACAGGAGTGGACAGTCTTGGTCACCGCCAGGGGGTAGGAGAGGGCAAGGCTGCAGTCCCTGGTGCCATCCCGGGCAGCATGGAGTCACTCTGCCGCCTTCTCCAGTGGGTGAGGGGCACACGCTCCCTGCAGAGACACAGGCCCCCCTCCCAGGCGCTGGCTCCATTCCCCTCCTGAGACCTCATCAGGCCCGTTTTCCCAAGTGCTTCCCCTGTTAGGGGCTGGACACGTCCTGTTGGGATTGTGACCGGCCTGCCTGAGTGGACACAACCACTTTGTCATCACCCTTTGATATTGGGTTCTGCTTTTATCTGGCAGGAGCCTGTTTTTCTCACATCCATTTTTATTTATATCTGCATATTTAAAAAGTAATTTGTGAATTTTTTTATTCAAATGTGTCATCCCTCATCTTCCTTAGCACTTTCATTGCTACAGCAACAGTGAGTGTGCTCAGAGCTGCCGGAGGGGACAGACGCCTGCCCGGCCCCGGAGGCACAGTCTCCCTCAGGGGACAGAGGCTTTGAAAAACCGTGGGCCGGGGAACATGGGGAGTGCCACCACAACACAAAAGTGGGTTTTTGTGTGTGTGTATGTGTGGAGATAGAGTCTCACTTTATCACCCTTAGTAGAGTGCTGTGGCGTCACAGCTCACAGCAACCTCCAACTCCTGGGCTCAGGCGATTCTCTTGCCTCAGCCTCCCGAGTAGCTTGGACGAGAGGTACCTGCCACAATGCCCAGCTATTTTTGTTGTTGTTGTTGTTGCAGTTTGGCCGGGGCTGGGTTTGAACCCACTACCCTTGGTATATGGGTCCAGCGCCCTACCCAGTGAGTCACAGGTGTCGCCCCAGAAAAGTGATTTTAAAATGTCAGAGTTTCATGTTGAAATTGCTGTGCTGACAAACTCTTTATGTATTAATAGAGTAGTGCACCCCGGTTTAAGAGCATAGGTGGGGTGATGCACTGCAGGTTTCTGCAGTAGGTGAAGGCCTTCCACGCGGTGACTCAGGGACCTGGGCTCCCACACCCAAGGCCACATGGCCCCACCCCAAGCTCCTATGTCTGAGGCTACGTGACCACCCCTCCCCCCAAGCTCCTGTGTCTGAGGCTACGTGATCACCTCCCCCCCAGCTCCTGTGTCTGAGGCTTCATCACCCCCCCACCCTGAGCTCCTGTGTCTGAGGCTATGTGACCTGCTGAGCTCCTGTGTCTGAAGCTATGTGACCCTTCCCCCCAAGCTCCTGTGTCTGAGGTTATGTGACTTGCTAAGCTCCTGTGTCTGAGGCTTCATGACCCCCCCTCAAGCTCCTGTGTCTGCAGCTGAGTGATCCCCTGAACTTCTTCAGGGGAGTTTTCAGTCAGCTTATGGGAAAGTAAAGGGGGGGAGAGGCCGTCTCAGCCCAAAGCACCATATCCCACCTCTCAAAATACACTGTGACTCCTAGTCACCTGACCTTAGCTAGTGGTGAAGGAAGTCGGGAAATGACATTCCTGGTTGCACAGACGTTTCTCAGTGACGACTGGACATGGCTGAAGGATGCCCATACCTCACTGGATGTCCGGCTGTGGCCATCTCCATGGTGGGCAGATGTGGGTCTTTTGTTCAGTGGAGAACTTTGTCTATTGGGAGACTTAAGGCAGGTGCCTACCCCATTCCCAGGCAGCCCTGTCCCAGGTAGGAACCCTATGCAGGTCCCTCAGACTGGGGTGTTAGGTTTTGTTTAATAATATAGAGGTGTGTGCCGTGAAGGGAAGGATATCTCTGCCTTTGACCTTGGCCTTCTGTGGCTGGGGCCAGCCAATGGGAAGAAGCTCAGGAAAGCAGAGGCACAGAGGGCTTCTCCCCAGGGCTGGCATGCCCCCCCCTGCTGGATGCCAGGACAGGGGGAAGCTGGGGAGCACCATGAGACAGAGTTCCAAGAAGAAATTGAGGGTCACTTTCTGTCTTTGGTGAGCCTGTCACCTCATCACTGATCTGGCTGCACGTCCTCTCAAGCTGATGGAGACTCAGACATGATGTCCCAGCTCACGGCCACCACCTTGCTTCAGTTCAGCATGGGCTTCTCTGGCCTGGACCCAAGGAGAGATTCCAATCTGCCCAGTGTGAAAATCACCCAGTAAGCAAAGGAATTGTGTGTAATATAAATTAGGTTGTGCCATTCTCTTAAACACATCTTCTGATGGCCACCCAGGGAGACACTACTAGCGGGGAAAGGTGGGATCAGCCAGACTCCCATCAGGAGGGAACTGCCGACCCCCGTCCCCTTCCCACCACACACCTGCACGCGCAGGGGAGGGGCTCAGGAGAACAGAAAAGGGAATTCTGTATTCTCCCTGGCAGGAGTTATCTCTAGGATGTATTATTAAATTAAAATAAAATCACAAGGAACAGAATGATGCTCTAAAAGTATTTCTTCTTTTTTTGTAGAAATGGAAAAATGGAAAAAAAGAAATGAAACAATAAATCAAAAATGAATTAAAATAGGGGACAGGAAGCCGAGAGAAGCTCTCTGAATACACCTTATTTTATAGATTAGATTTTGAGACCATATAAATTTGTAAACAATTCTTAAAGATTGAATAAAAAAGAAAATAAAACCATGAAAATTTGGAAACAACGTGAAATAGACTATATTTCAAGCCGGTGGCACAAGAAAAAAACTATTTATTACGTTTGACTTTGAATTCAGTGTCTCCATTCGACCTCCCACCTCCCGGGGTACACAAAGTTTGTAGTCGATGTTTACTCGCTAGAAGAAACTTCGCCACCCTGAAGTGTCCTGACGTGACCTTGAAGGATGACACAGACATCAGCTGCACGGAGGTTACTGAGGTCCAGATTCTCAGCATGACAGGAAATAGATGCAAATTTAACACTACGGAAGTCAAGGAAATGCCCAGTCATCTTAAATCTGAATTGGAAATATCAATATAAAATAATAATTTGTTTCTCTTTTTTGAAAAATGTGCTATCTGTATTTCTTAACTCATTCCAGTGTGAATGCCCGGACACTCGGACAGTCCAGAGTGTAAACACCCTGATGTCGGGATCATGTTCTACAAACAGTGTTCCACTGGGAAGAGTCAGGGCTTTCCAGAAAAATGGCAAGTCCGGTGCTGAGGCAGGAACCAACCGGGACAAGCCTGGGAAGCTTGTTGTATCGTGAGCCCACAAAGTTAACCCAAAAAAAGGGCTGATATATCAACAAAGTTAACCGGCCACAGGGTGGTGTCCTCAGGACATGGGGCAGAGGAGACAATTTGAGTGAACCAGAGAGTCTGCCTGCATTTATAGTTTCACAGGCACACTCAAAACAAAACAGGCTCAGTCTTCTCTGGAAGTTGCTAAGATAACCACTCCTACTTCTGAAAATTAAAGGGAGGGAAGAATTAAAAATACACTTTGCTTTCCTGTACAAAGTATATTCTAGGGTTGCTAAATAGTAGATTAATAAGTTTTTTATGGATATATATCAGCTTATAGGTTCAGAAAGGGTGATGGAATTACAAAACCATCATTTTGCACCCACCAATAGGCTGGTGGGCCCAGGAGACTGTGGTCAGCGGACACCATGCCGGCAGGAGCTGGTGGAAGAGCTTACAAGGGGTGGTCAGTCTAACCACACCCACCCCGGGTGACACACCTGCAAAGGGCTTATCCAGAGTTTTCCAGCCACCCGGTAGGGTGGGAAAAAGTGCATACACCCCCAAAACTGAACCCCAGCCTCTTCAGAACTGATGCCCATTGATTGGTAATTGGCAGGTATAGCCCAAAGAGAAAGTGATCAGCCAGACTGAAGGATTCTAAGGTAAAATGGGCTGATATATCAACAAAAAGTTTAAAACGCCTCTGAACAAAGAAAAAGAAGGGAGGGGCTGTCACAGATTAAATGGAACCCGAGAGATACCACAACCAATTGCAAGTGTCGACTGATCTTAATTCAGACAAATCGAATTTAAAAAGGCACTTTTGAGAGAACTGAGGACATTTGGGTACGGCCAAGTGAATGGGATCAGTTGCCCGAAGTCAGTATCACAGCACATGACAGAGCCGGGACTCAAACCTGCCACAGCACAGCCCTGGCCATCTACGTAACACCCCAGCCGTCAAGTAAATTTAACACTGCCCTGAAACCACGAGCAGCTTACAAGGACCGTCTGATGAAGGGTCAGATGAACGGCATGTTTTTGACAGGAGACCCCGTGTCATACATGGCTAGGGACCAGTCCTTCCTAGGACCACCCCTTGGGTTCATTCAAAGGACCCAGACACTGAGACTTCACTCTAGGACCCAGAGGTCATGCAGAGCTGACCTTCCTTCTGGAACTGTAATAATCACCACAGTAAGAATGAGAACAGAGACCTCATGTCCTGGCCAATGAGAAAGAGGCACTCTCTCTCCCTGGCATTATCTGAAGGCCCTTCCTCCCCTGAGTCTGGAGACAAAGGCCCCTCTCCGGTGTGGCCTGGGGGGAAGGAATCTGGAGGGGGAGGAGGGTGCATGGGGCAGAGTCCTATCCCCCACAGAGCACAGCTCACCCATTGGGGGCTGAAACCTGTGGGGTGAGGGGACGCTATGAGACCTGATTCCTGCTTGGTCTAGGAATAGGCTCTGTCCCAAGGGTACAGCCCAGAGGTCTAGACTCAGCTGTGCCACAAGCGGGTAAAACCAGCAGGCTGCACTTAAAAGGGACACTCTCTCCCCCACCCCACATGGAGGCAAATGTTTTCTGATCAATAGAAATACAAGTGCAGCCCATACCGTGTGGGGTGGGACTCTGGGACCTGGAGAGAGCCCGTCCTTCAGCTCTCTGGGCTGTGCAAGGCTCTCAGAGGGGCTGCTGTGGGGGGCGGCAGGACAAGGGTTGGCTGGGCCCCTCCACTAGCTCCTCCTGTGGGGAGGAGATGTCCCACATCTCCTCAGGGGACCCCAGTGGGTCCTGGCCTGGGCGTGGAGCCTGCTTTGGGGACTGGGCCTGGCAGGGGAGGATCTGTCCCCCAGTAAGCAGCCAGCATGCTGAACAGGAGGATGACCCAGAAGACAAACCAGGCCCAAGAGTCTCCCCAAGATTGGAGGAAGATGCAGCTGTGGGCATATCTCCTCGCCTGCGTCTCCCGGGCCCGCCTGCCACTCAGCTGTGATATTTCACCCACGTTTACTTATGCAGGGAAGATGGGTGGGGCATTCCAGTTCTCTCTGCCCAGGACTGGAAGGGTGAGAGAAGGCCACGCCCCTCAAGCTGTGGGAAGGGCCATCTAGTCAGAGGGCCAGACACCCTGGAGCAGTCACCCGTCCTGCCTGGAGCTCCAGACTGTGCTCTTGGGTCCCACTTCACGCATCTGCTGAGACCCCCCACGTGCTGATTGATGGAGCCGCAGTCAGAGAGAGCCCAGCCCACCCTGGCTTCTCCCTCTGTGGCTCATGTCCCCGGGGGAGGGGATTTCACATCAGCCAGGGCTACAGGCCAGGTGTGTCCCAGAGCCCAGAGACAGGGGCCTCAGATGTCTTCCCAGTGTGTCTGGGAAAGGGCTGTCCCACTGACCCCGCAGCTATGGCAGCATGAGCTCTACCATCCGACAGACCCTTCCATGTCCCCGTCCTGGCTGGGCACTGGGGAGTGAAGGTGGGCAGTCAGTGCAGAAAGGAGCTGGTGACATTCACGATAGGGCACAAAGGCCAGCAGCAGGTCGGGCCAGGAAGGGCTCCTGGGAGAGGCCACACTTGAGCAGAGCTGCAGAGCTATTAGGAGACTCTCAGCTGAAAAGACCCCCAGGACACCAGGAGTTCATACCCTGACAGACTCCGGCAAGAGCAGACTCCACGGGGTCTTGTGAGATCTGCTTCCTTCCTGTGACCAGAGAAGAGCTCAGGGAGAATCACTGACTCTTTAAGTTGCTGCACCACAAACCCCGCAGAGTGCAATTGCCCGCATGCTCCAGGACCAGGCCACAGAGCTGGGGGCCTTGCTGAGGTCCAGCGTCCCAGCAGAGCGCCCCCTGCAGGAGCTGCTGCAAACAGCACCTTCACCCGCAGTGACCACATTCAAACTTCCGGTCTCACCTGTGAGGACGTGGCACATCTTCCATTGCCTTTTATGTCACTTGGGAACAAAACCTCACTAATTCAACCTCAGCATTGACAAACCCATGCAAATTAAATAACAAAATGCGATTTTAATCTTAACTAAAATACTGATAATATTAAAAGGGACATGGGGTCTTGGGCAGTCTTTCAGTTTTGGTGACAGGACGTATGGAAAATGTTTCTGGAGAGTGATTTGGTGACACGTGTCAACATCTAATGTGAGATGTGTCCCTTTGAAGACTCCATCCCATGGAAACACAAAGTACTCAGAGGTTAATGCATAAGCAAGTTCACAGCAATGCTTTTTTTAACAGAAAAAGAAAAATGGTTTATGAAAATGGCTTGCAACGGCCTGTGGGTAGATCTGGCCGCTGCAGGAAATGAAACCCGGAGCATGTAATGGTTCTGTTTTGATACCACTTTATTTTTTTCAGCAAGTGTACGTGCGTGCACGGGTTAATATGTGAATAGCAGAAAAGATGCATCCCTGCGTGCTAACGATAATTACTTCCAGGAGTGTGTGTGCAGTGGGAGAGTGTCTGCATTTTCTGCATGTTTTTAAATCAAGTGTTACGTCTTTTATGATTAAAAAAGACCTGAAAAAAATCTCTGCTAAGGTAAACACTGTCAGCTGGTTTGGATAATCAAGTAAATGAGTGGTTTGTCTTTATCTAATTTGCTTAAAATGCGAACAACGTGAAGAATAGCTCTCACTTCCACCGCACATTCTCCGGGCTCAAAACTGCTGAGAGCGCTTTTCACATATTAAATCGCTTAATCCTCCGAGCAGCTGCGTGAGGTACGCCCTGTCATGCTCTCCGCTTGAAAAATGAGGAAATGGAAGCTCGGAAAGGGCAAGAAGCTTCCCCAAAGCTCGTAGGAGGTACAGCAGGACTTAAGTCAGGCGGTGGTTTCTAGAGACCAGCTCCTAACCTGCCCGAAGGGGCACTTCCCAGGGCTCCTGCGTCTCCCGGCTGCTGGGCACCGCTCCAGGACACCTCTTTACAGCCTGCCCTGTCTGGGGGTCTCCCTCGGCGCCTGCTACTAACGCCCTTGTGGGCTGGGGAGCCCAGCCACCTACTCTGTCACTGAATTTTGATCAGGTGAAGGTGAGCAGAAGGACCTGGTGGGCAGAGCCACTGTTAACATGGCCCAGGGATGGTGCAGCACAGGCCTCCAGCCACTTGTGTGGGCACACAAGTTGAAGTCCTAAGGCCTCGGTCTCTGTCCACAAATGAAGATGGCCAGCGCTATGACGGGGGTGTACTGACCCCTGCCATGTAGCCACGAGACTGCTGTGGCACAGAGCGGAGACCCCCAGGATACCTGGAGGGAGGGCATTCTCAGGGTGTGTCTGCTAACGTCAACACCAACCAGCTGGGCTCTGCACCCAGGTGGGGTGCTCCACCACGGGCCCTAAGGGACACGCCTGAGCCAAACTGTAGGGCTTTCTGCAGCTGGGCAGGGTGTGTCCTGAGCCGATTGCCCGGCCTGGCTGCCCTGAGCATCCATGAAACCATTCGATGAGATCTAGAGACATGGTGAATCACGCCTTCCCCAGAACAGCGAGAGTCCTTCCTGTCAGTATGATTCCAGAGAAAAATAGAAATTGAAATCTTTCTGTCTAGATGATGACAGCCCAGCCTCTGGCTCTGTACTGGCCAGGTCCAAGCTGGGGCAAGGTCTTCCTCCGGCAGCAGCAGCATCTGCCAGGGGCTCCGGGCTCCCTCCTCCCAGAAGGGCGCAGCTCTGAGGCTCCTCGTTATGGGCAGTCTGTCCTGTTTCAGGACCCCCACCATGCAGACTAGGACACATCACCACAGCTGGCCCCAGAGAAGCTCAATTCTAAGAGGTCCCTGCCCCCAGGCAGCTGAGGACTATCTGTGGCTGGACCCCAGGAGAAGGCTGCTCACTCCAGGCCCCACAGGCCCAGCAAACTCCCCTCCCTGCAGGAGATTCTGTCCAGATTTGGGGTCATTAACGTACTTCCCTGACAGTCAAACCTTCCCTCTGGCAGAGCAGTGTCCCACTGTGTCACCCTCCCTCCCAATACCTCCCTCCCTGGAACTGACTTATGGGCTTGAAAATATTAATCTTCTTTAGGGCAACCCCAGTCTCTCCACAGTAAGTCAGGGTACTCTGGGCCCAGATCCTCCTCCCCCCCATTCCTCCTCTTCCATAATCTCTTGTCCAGATGTTGGGTTTTCTTTATGAGACAGAATCGCCCTGGATAGAGTGCTGTGGCATCATAGCTCACAGCAACCTCAGACTCCTGGGCTCCGGTGATCCTCCTGCCTCAGCCTTCCAAGTAGCTGGGACTACGGGTGTCCAGCACAACCCCTGGATAATTTTTCTATTTTTAGTAGAGACGGGTCTCCCTCTTGCCCCAGCTAGTCTCCAACTCCTGAGCTCAAAAGATCCACCCACCTTGGCCTCCCAGAGTGCTAGGATTACAGGCAGGAGCCACCACGCCCGGCCAGCTGCGGGATTTTCTGACATGTGCACCCTAGTTGTGTCTTGTGTCCCAGGCTCCAGGTTGGCAATGTTGGTTTTCTGCAGCTCTGCTCACCCTCACCCCAGGGAGGGGTGGGGAGGGTGGGCAAGGAAGGAGCCGGGAGAGGAGTGCAGGGGAGGGGAGGGCGGAGAAGAGGAAAGAGGAGGGACGCAGAGAAGGGGAGAAAAGAGAGAGGAGGGGAGGGGAGGGTTGAGTCTATGCCAGGCTTCTGGCTCTGCCCCTGGAAAGGAGACCCTGCCTGCCTTTTCCCAGATGCCCCATTTGGATAAGGTGTAGTGGGACATGTGTCCTCAGTCCGACTCGCATACTCCCCTGGTCCAGTCCGACTCGCGTACTCCCCTGGTCCAGCCCGACTCGCGTACTCCCCTGGTTCGGGGTGGTGTCCACATTCTGGGCTCACAGCTGCTGTTTCTCCTTTGGATCAGAACGGAGAGAGGAAAGGAGCGGTGTGTGCTCCGTCCCCTCCCCCAGACCCGACGCCCCCTGCTCCCTCCACACACACATTTTGCACATTTTGTCCTCAAGTGAACAATCCCAGAAGCGTGATTCCAAAGATCTCAGCGAGTCTGGGGCCAGGCCAAGGCCCTGCTGGCCGCTGACAACGTGGGGTGTTCTGGGCACTTCCGGCCCCCTCGGGCATCAGCCTTCTGTCTATGACAGGAAGGTGTGGGCCAGGGCTCAGGGAGGCTCCATCTGCTGGGGAGGGTTCCCCCGGGAGTCCGACAGATGGTGGCCCAGCCTCTGCCGTCACTGCCAGCCTCGTGGCTCACCTCCCCGGGAGGCCACTTGATCCCTGGTTAACAGTTCTTGTCAGCAAAGCTGTGCTCAAATTCAGCCAAAAGTCTGCCTTACTGTCACTCCGCCCAGTGGCTCTGGAGCTGCCCCTTTGCCAGGAGAGGCGTGGGGAGGGGTGGAGGCAGCTCTGCACCTGCCAGCAGCCTGGCGTCCTCCCCGCGACTTGTGTCACCTGTTTCCAACATGGCTGCCATGCTGGCCACTGTCACTCTGCCCCGGACGTGCTCCTCGTAGTCAGTGCCTATTGGAGGGGGTATGACACTGGACATGGCTGTGATCGTGCAGCTGGTGGATGCACCCCACCCTTTCCTGGGCTGGCCCTTCTATGGAGGACTGGGGTCCCCCGTGGAGGCAGCATGCTGACAACTCAGCTTGGAGCTGGGGCGGCTGAGCCAGTGCGTCTGCACTCAGGAGAGGCAAACCATCTCCCTTGCTCTCGGCTCACGGCCGAGTTTTGTTTTAAGCCAGCATGCGAGCAGGACCCTCACTTTCAACCCTGCTGAATTCCACCCTGCTTCCCCCAGTCCACTGTTGCAGCCTGTCAAGAGGCTTTTGTGTCTGGACTGTTTCCTCCACCCCATTAGCCTCCCCTCTGCGCTTTGATCTGCAAATTTGACAAGCAGGCCCGTCAGCCTTTATCAAGTCACTGATAGAGGCATTGGACCCGCACGGGGTGTAGACGGGGCGCCCCGCTGGAGACCTCTCTCCGACTTGACATCGATCGGTGAATCAATATACTCGGGCACCATGGTGCTGGCAGCTCTGCCGCTACCTGCCAGCTGCAGCCTCTCGTCCAGGGCCCTTCCTCTGGCCCAGGGTGACAGAGCGGGGCCCCTGCACAGTGTCCCCCACAGCCCCTTGTGGCCTGGCTGGTGGCATCTGCTGGAAGTCTTAGGGTTGGATGGCCGTCCTCCCGGTGCACCTGTAGACACCTGAGTCCTGCCGCCCCCCTTGGCACCATGCTCTGCTTTGTCCTCATCACCCTTCCGCTGTGGTGCTGCATCCCTGCCGCGTCAGCGTGGAGCACCCAGCCTCAGCTCTAGCACTGGCCTTCCAAGCAGCATCCCAACATGTCCACAGGCCCAGTGCTCCTTCCTGTTGGCTTCACCTGGCTCCTGGCCTTCCAGACCCCCCTGCTGTGGCTGCACAGCGGCAGGGCAGTGCACGGGCCTATGGGTAGAGGCCATGCACCTTATTCATTCCTGCCTCACCCTCACCGCGTGGCAGTTGGAGCTTGTGGCCATCACTCAGTAAACACTAGCAGACCTGTGGGCCAGCGCACTGTGCCTCTCTTGGGACAGGGTTAGCACACCGTGGCTGCTGCCTGTTTTTGTATGGCCTGTGAATTAAAGCTGATTTTTTTAAAGCATTTTTAAATGGAAAAAAATTAAGCAAATTATTTCATGACATACGACGATGACAGGGAACTCACATTTCAGTGTCTGTAAATAATGTCCTCCCGAAGATGCAGCAGCTCCGAGCTGCCACCCTCACGGCAGCAGGTGCCTACAGGAGTCAGGGTGGACCCTGCAAGGTCCCCAAATCCAAAACGTGCACTGGCACGTTTATAGCGCAGTCCTGGGGACAGAAGACACATCCACAGGCTGTGTTCATTCCCGTATCAAGGAGTATTGATCCCCGCCAGCGTGCAGAGCAAGCTGCTAAGTGCTGGCGGCTGGGGGTGGGGCGGGGGCTGGAAAGACAAGGCCTTGCCCTCCCTGACAGCAGGTGTAGTGGAGAAGAGGCAGATGAGCAGGGAGAGAAACAAACAACCCCTAGCGGCCGGCCGGGGTGGGGACAGCAGGGAGAGAGGGGGCAGGCAGATAGATGGACACAGCCCTGCTGGGCCAAGGGCTGGGCTTCATCCAAGTGGACAGGAAAGGTGGGAATGGGGAGTGGGCTGGAGGTACAAACAGACTTCAGGTGCCAGGAGAGGGACAGGAAAGGGGCCATGTGGGGCCGTCTGGAAGGGACACTGGTGTTTCCTAAGGCCAGGGCTCCCAAAGCCTGGGACCTGGAGGCTGGGGCCGTGTGCTGGTTTCCTACTCCTGTGTCCACGTAGCCTCTGTCACCTTCCTTCTTCTTGCCTTTCAGAACGTGCCCATCACTGCCCTGGGGCTGTGGTGGGAGCAGAGAGCCCCAGACGCCTTTCTCACCTTGTGGGCATCCACTCTAAGAGGAAGGGCACTTATGTGCACGCACACACCCACGTACCATCACACTCAATGTACGCACACTCACACTCATGTGCACACATCCTCACATGTGCATGCACATACACTGTGTGCACACACCCACAGGCATGCACCTTCACACTCACATTACGTGCACGCACCCACACACCCTCACACTCAATGTACGCACCCTCACACACTCATGTGCACACATCCTCACACGTGCGTACAACTTCACACTCACATGCACACACACATTCATGTGTACACACTCACACACTTATGTGCACACATACGGCCTGGATCACACACAATTTGAAGGATGCTGAATCTAGTACCCTTCTCTTCTCACCCGTGAGGAGCAGTGCTGAGGGTCAGCTCTGTGCCAAGGCAGCATGGTGAGAGAGTGATGAGGAACCAGGACTCTGCAGTCCAGGGCTCCCAGGACTGACAGATCAAACCACACTGCCATGCTGGTGGCACACACAGCTTCCCTGGGGAAAAAGGAGACCAGCTGGCTCTTTGTAGGAGTCCTGGGCCACTGAGGCAGATGGACATTGAGGAGTGTCTGGCAGGCCGAGCCCCATGTTAACCTCTCCTCCTCAAGGGCACAGGGACAGCCCTGTGGTGACATGCCACACCCTCCCATGACCATCAGGTCCTGGCTGGTTTTCCTGCTGGGCTATAAGCTCTGACCAGGCAGATCCAGTGTGTCTGGAGAGCCTGAGTGGTGGGTCCTCTGACCCTCTATCTTGACTAGGTGAAGGAACAAAGCAAGATCGAGGATTCTGGAGGCAAAGTATTGAGCTCGGGGTGGGGTGTGGGTCCTCCATAGTCCACACTCATCCTAGGGTTTCTGGGAAGTCGCCCATGACCTGGGGCGTCACTGGGCTCCTGAGCTGCCCTAGGGGCTGAAATCTGGGCTCCTTCTGTCCTCTCCATAGCCTGTCCGGGAGCCGTGAGGCTGGGTAGGGCCCGGCCTATCCTCCTGTGTCCTGAATGGCTCCTCCAGGCCTGGCCAGACCGTCCCTATGAGAGGGAGGTGAATGGATGGGCCCCACACAGACCCTCTCTGACCGAGGCTGAGTACAGTCAGCCTTTCCTGTGTCGGTCAGCCCAGTAGCAGGGACAGGGTGGAGATGGCCCTGAGCTGTCCAGGAGGGAGTTGGCACTGCCTTGTCCCTCCACTGCTCAGACAAGGGCAGTCAGCCACCGGGAGTATCACTGGGGCTGGAGCCCAGAGGGGACAGCTGGACTGTAA
Organism: Galagoides demidoff; assembly: GCA_963574575.1. NCBI lineage: Eukaryota > Metazoa > Chordata > Mammalia > Primates > Galagidae > Galagoides > Galagoides demidoff. Next base: position 23,708 of record CAUYQV010028159.1, on the reverse strand, counting down.
CTTGTGTGGCCATGTCCTGACTCCTCTGTGAGCACTGTGGCATGTGGGGAGGGGCTGCCAGCTCCAGGCATCAGTGGCTGGGAGGGGGGCTCTCCCCCAGCCGCCCCAGGAAAGTGTTTCCCGTTTCTCCTTTTATGCCCATTCCTTGTGGTTCAAGGACACCAACACGTGATTCTCCAGCCCCCTCCATGCCTGTGCTGGGAAGGGGGACAGGGAGCTGCACACGCTGAGGTGGCTGACGGCAGCTCCCATCTTGCCTCGGCGCCCAGAGCAGACTGGCCGTTCCTGTGAAAGGACTCTCCACACAGGGCCTCGTGCCAGCCCCGACCAGGTACCCACCTTGTCCTGAAAGTTCTCCCATTGCAACTCCTGCAGACGACAACCTTGCACATGGATTGCCTCCCCTTCTGAGTGCCAGGAAAAGTCCCAGAAGCCAAATCCCTCAGTTTCACGCCCACCTCGTCCAGACTAAGTCCAGCCATCGAACCAAAAATAAGAAATTGGGGCGTCTCGTCAGCATAGGCTGCATGGGGCTGGCCCTGTCCTGCTCCCCCCGCCAGGGTGGCCCTGCACGGTGCTGCATGGCGGAGGACCCCTTCCCACACCTTCCCCAGTGTGATCCCACAGGAGGCTCAGGGTGTCAGAGTTGGGCAAATGCACCCCCAGCAGAAGGAGGCAAGTGGAGGCTGCTGACCTCCCCCCTCCACCTGCAGGAGGCCGTATCTCTCTATGGTGGGTAGAGAAATCAGTGACGCAGCCCCTCCCCTAAACAAGGATAGAGGCACTAACTCTGCGGAGTCTCCCCAGGGTTGCACGAACAAGTTCATAGAAATCAACGGAAGGGGCCTCACCTGGGGGTGCCCGCAGTCAGCTGCCCAGTTCTGCCAACAGACAGTGTCAGTAACTACTCTACTGCAGTGCCAGAGGCTTCTGTGTCCTCCTGCACTCTCCTTAACGTCCACCCTCCACAAGGCAGCTGTGTTGACCCTCTGAAACCACAGCTGCGTGGTGCATCCCCCTGGGTGGGGCCTGGCCTGTGTCCTCCTCTGGAGGACTGGGGGAGATGCAGGATGGGGTCCTTGCCCACACAGCACCCTGTGGGGCCACAGTGGGGGATCCCTGCTTGGGGTAAAGGACGAGCCCTCCCCCTCCACCTGGTGTCCCCACCCTGGCCTGGGCACACACACCCTGGCCTGGTGTCCCTTTGCCCTCCTGCTTCCTGCCCCCACAGAGCAGCCCCCAGGCTCTCACTCCTCCTCTGCCTTGGGAAAGCCCTGCAGCCCGTCCACCCTCTGTCTTTGTTTTGTCTGTCTCTCTCCAGGGTTCTGGTAGGGTCTGTTTTCTTTATGACTCTATTTAAGGCATCTAGAACACAGAGTGGGCGCTCTGCAGAGATTAGGGGTAGGTAAGTTGAAGTAACCCTTGATTCTAAGAAAAACAGAAAAATCTAAGAGTTGTGCCTGCAGTGTCTGCTTACTTGGGAGACTCACTGGACCCTGGACATTCTTCCTCCCAAGCACATCCCTGAGACCCGACAGTGAGTCCTGTGCCCGCCATGCTTCTGGCACCTCCACCACCCCCTCATCACCCTGTCTGGGTGCTCCACACCACGTGGCTGCTATAGAGCTTATACCTTTAGCCCTGAACCTTGTGTAGCCCCAACCTCTGCCCTGTTGGGTCTCAGAGAGTGCCCCAAACTCTCTGCACAGCTCCCAGATCTGGCTGTCCACCTGCCCTGCCCACGTGGCCTCCGCACCTCATGTCCAGCTCTCCAGCAGCAGCGTACACACCCCAGAGCTCAGTACACAAATGCCCACAGACCCTCCCTCTTCAGTGAAGTGGCATCTTCACCAGAGGCTCTCCTGCAGGCTTACCCCACCCTGCCCAGCCACCAGCCAAGCTTCAGTGTGACTCTCTGTCCCACACGCCAGCCTCTGTTGGAGGCCGAGCCACCACGTTCCTGGATAATCCACATCCTTCCCAAACGACACTGCTCCCAAGTTCTCTCTGCTCATGTGACCTGCAATTGGCTTCTTCCTTGATCCCTCTGAGGCACAATGTCCCCTGTGCCTTCTCCCACAGGACAGCTGGGAAAATACTGAGGTGTGGCAGGGTATGTAACCGGAGCCACAGAGACACCCTTCCCAGTGTGTCTAGGGCCACCGTAAAACAAGGGAAAACTGTAAACACATCTCAAACAACCCAGCCTTCCCATAACTCCATAAATTAAATAAACCCTTGCAACAACCTCCAAAGTCGGGGGGGGGGGTTATTTTGTTTCCTTTTTGTTTTTCAGAAAAAAATGGCTGAATCTCAGGAATCACAGTGAGCTTTGGGGTGTTCCCTCTGGTACCATTTTCACCTTTCTCTCCCCAGCTCCATGGTAGCCTTAAAAGGTCGCCAGCCACACAATCAGGGTGACGTGATCAGTGTTTTCAAGAGAAAAGAAACAAGAGGGGGTGTGTGTGTGTGCACACGCCCGCAATTATGTATGTAGTTAATCTCTCTCCTCATATATAATACATATACGACTTAACCACATGAGCTAACACCTTACTCAGGATTGATGTCATAAGGAATAGGATCACACAATTATGGTAGCTGACAAGTCCAGAGATGTACAGTTGGTGAGCTGGAGACACAGGAGAACCCATGTGTGTGTTCTAGTCTGAAAGCCATAAGCTCAAGACACAAGTAAATGCAGTTTTTCCAAATGTAGGAAAAGATGAGCCCAGCAGCCAGGCAGGAGGGCTGCCCTCTACCTCACCTTTCTGAGCCTTCTCAGTGGGGACAGTGTCTGCTTCCCTTAGGCCACTGAGCCAATGTGGGTCTCACCCAGGTCTGTCCTCCCAGAAATACCCTGGATGATGCTTAACCAACCATCAGCTGCCTGGTGGCCCAGTCAAGTGGCCACAGGAGGTAAAATGAGCAGGCTCAGAACCATGGCAGGAGTGGACCAGTACCTAGCAGCCCCTAGAGAATTCAGAATGAGCTCGAGCTGCTCAGAGAGCCTAGAACCCAGAGAATTTGCCCTATTTAACCTGCCCAGCCGTTAACCAGAAATAGCCAAAGGCCTTGCCCTAATCTCGCCTGACCTGGAGCTCACTGTGGATGGATAAGCCACATACCCAGTTCACTTTTCAGAAGTAGCCGCCAGCCATTGTTGAGTATCCCTGAGTCAGGGGTACTAGGGTAAAGAACAGGAGTCATCTAAAAGAAAATTGGAAGGGAAGAGATGTCCAAAGGTGATGTTACAAAATGGTGTAATGTTCCTGGGGACCCCAAAGCTCACACGTGTGTGTAGGACTGGGCACACATTCAGGAGGGACCTGACAAGAGCCCAGTGTCTCACCTTGACTGACCTTGAGCCTCTGTGCAAGCATGAGGCAAACGCCAGAGTACCTGGGCAAAGGCAGGGGACAGATGGAGGGAGGCACATCTGGAAATCTGTGTCCAGGCTGAGCTGACAGTGCAATAACCAGGCAGAGCCCCCTGGTCGCACACAACAGAGAATACAAACAGCACAGAAAAGTTCAAGTCATTAGACAAACAGCGGAGGGGAAATCTGGCTTCCAGCATTGCTGTATCATACAGGGGTCCTCAAACTTTTTAAAGAGGAGTCCAGTTCACTGTTCCTCAGACCTTTGGCAGGCCGGACTGTGGGCCCCCGGAAGAGTTGGCTGCTAAGCAGGACAGGCAGTGGCTGCAAAAACACCCGGTGGGCTGGATAAATGTCCTAGGCAGGCTGCATGTGGCCCCATGGGCTATAGTTTAAGGATGCCTGTTTTAGAATGTGTCATTTTAAGCAAAGAGTTGTGAGACACACAAACAAAACAGAAAGTATGGTCAACACAGGGAAATAGTGGTGAACATTAACTGTCCCCACAGGGCCTAACACTGGGCTTACAAGTCAGAGACTTCACACTGACCATTGTAACAACCCAGACACAGATGCTACTGGAAAAGAAAACTGTGGACCAAATCCTGAGGAATATAGGTGCAAAAATCTCCAATGAAATTCTAGCAAACCTAATCCAGCAATACATGAAAAAGATTGTGTACCATGACCAAGTGGGATTTCAACGCTGATGAAAACATCTGAAAATCAATCAATATAATAAACCATATCAGTAGGGAAAAAAGGACAGAACAAATGACACCTCAGTAGATAAAGAAAAAGCATTTAACAAATGCCAGTGCATTTTCATGATAAAAACGTTGACGACACTCTGAGTAGAAGGAAATTTCCTCATCCTGATAAACGACGTCTACAACAACCCACAGCTAACATCGTACTTAATGGAGAAATACTCCTTTCCCATCCAGGGTGGGAGTGGGACAGTGGTGTCTGCTCTCACCACTCCTATCTGACATTTTACCAGAGGATCCAATCATATCCAGTAGGTGACACAAAGCAATTAAACTATCCGGATCAGAATGGAAGAAGCAGAACCACTTCTATTCCCAGATGACACAGTCTTGCATATAGAAAATCCTATAAACCCCTCATAGCCCATACACATGCAAAACTAATAAACCAAGCTCAGCAGGGCTGCAGGGTAGATGGTAAACACACAAATGTAAATTATCTTTCTATATACTTGAAATAAAATAAAATTTTACTAATCAAGTCCATTTACAATATCATCAGAATGAATAAAGCCCTGAAAAATACATTTAACAAAGAAAGTGCAAAACTTGCATACTGGGAGCCACAGACATTGTTGAGAAAGCTTAAGGAAGACTGATGTAAATGGAAAAATGTCCCAAGGTTGTGGACTGTAAGATCTAATACTGTTAAGACAGCAGCACTCCCCGACTTGATATAGAGGTTTAAAATAACCCCTATCCAAAGCCCAAATGCCTGTGCAGAAATTTACAAGATAATCCTAAAATTCCTATGAATATGCAAGAATATGAAACAGAACAGTCCTGAAAAAGAAGAAAAAAGTTGGACGACTTACATTTCTCAAATTTTCAACATACTACAATGGTACGGTAACCAACACAGTGCAGGCCCAGCAGAAGGACAGACACAGAGGTCAATGGAATCTATAAACACTCAGATTTGATTTTGGACAAGTGTGTGGAGACCATTCACTGAGGAGAATCACAGTCTTCCCAATAAACAATGTTACAGCAACTGCCATCCACATGCTGGAGATTGATGTTGGAATCCCTACCTCACACCATACACAGACACTGATCCAACATAGATCCCAGCCACGACTCTTGTAAGACTACTGGCTCTTATTAGAGCTAAAACATAGGACTAAAACTTTGGGATCTTGATGGGGTGATTGTTTCTTAGTTATCATACCAAGTTGAGCTTCATTAAAATCAAAAACTTTTATGGTTCAAAAGGCACCATCAGGTAAGTGAAAAGACAACACGCAGAAGGGGAGAAAATGTTTGCAAACCAAATAGCTGATAGGTGCTCATGTTCAGATGTCATAAACAATTCTTACAACTGAATGAAAAAATTATAAACAAATCAATTTAAAAATGAGCTAAAGATTTCTCTACAAAAGTTCTTCACGGAAGATATGCAAATGAACAGTGGCTAGCTGCAGGAAAGAAGCCAACATCATTAGTCTTCATTAGAGAAATGCAAATCCTTACCACGAGGAGATTGTACCTCACATACATTGGGTTGGCCAAAATAATAATTTAAAAAAAGGACAAACGAATGCTGAGTGTGGGCACGGATGTGAAGAAATCAAAATTCTTGTACATTACCGGTGGAATTTTAAGACGGGGAAATCACTTTAGGAAAGAGGTTGGCTATTTCTCAAAATGTTAAATGGGGAGTTACCATATGACCTAGCAATTCCACTCCTGGGTAAATGCCCTAGAGAAATGAAAATGTCTACGTTCACCAATTCTGAAGGGATGGGCCTTGCTAAAAAACAAAAGAGAAAGAAAATACAGATTCATTTATGTTCTATGCTTGATAGATTTGACCTGTGCCCTTGCAGTATGCTCCATAGTGTGGTCCCGCTGTACCCCACAAATGCATAAACGTATTCATGATCTATGTGTATATGACTTAATAAAAGGAAAAAAAAGAAAATACAGATTCACATGCAAAAACTTGCATGTGACTAATCATAATAGCATTCTTCATCTAAAAAAGATGGAAACAATCAAATGTCCGTCAACTGGGTCACGGGTAAATAAATGTAGTACAAGATCAGACTATTAAATTTTCAGCTCATCTAGGAAGCAGGGCCGCACACCTCAGTGCTGAGTGTCACTGTGGTCACCTTCCAGGTACTCCCCTTGGGAAGCTGTGCACCGATGACCGCATCTAGTCCACCCTCCAGAACTCAGAGCTACCGTGGTGTGAGGGCTGATAATCCAGTTCACGATCGCATTCTAGAAACAGTGCTACAGACCTCATTGCTGAGTCTGACTGTGGTCACCAGATAATCAGGGGAGAACTTCAAAGCATGGCTAATGCCTTATTTTTTGTCCATAGGAAAGGAGTAAAGTATCAACACTTGCTGTAAGACTCTGATGTGTGTGAACCTGAGATAAATTATGCTGGTAGAAAGAAGCCTGTTAAAAAACATCACAAGTTGTGTGATTCTGCTTCGATAAAATGGATGAGGCTGATCCATTGTCACAGAAAGTAGATGGGTGCTCCCCGGGAGCCGAGAGGAGGGGATGGCCCTCCCTGTGCAGGATTTCTTTACAGGGAGATAAAATGCCATGAAATTAGACAGTGGCGATGGAGCACAGCTCTGAGTACACTCACACCCACCAAATGATACACCCCAAAAGATGATTTTTATAGCATGTGGAATTATAATTGAATTACGTTATAAATTACATTTTAAAAATGAAACTAGATCTTCACCATGATGAAAATAAATTATGTAAATAAAGCGTTGCATGTAGGGATGGGGGAAATGTGAAAAAAAACTCACTTCTTAGCAGTGAGTCTGAGCAGGACCATCGGCTGTATGTCCTCTGTGGTACCTATCACTGCCTGACTGACTGTGTGGTTAAGCCCAATCACATCAAACCCAGGAACACCAGTTGTGGGGATGGCAGGAGGTGCTGAGCCTGGACGGGCAGCCAGCTGTAGACTGGGAAACCAACTGCAGGACTCACATGCTGCCAGACCCCACTCAGGGGTCCCTACTGGTTGTGGCTGAAATCAGTTGGGGTGACTCTGGTGTCGTACTCAGGGCTCTCCAGAGAAGCAAAAGCAATAGACTGTGTGTGTGTGTGTGATTTTTTATAAGATTATAAAAAGGATAAATCTTATAAAAAATTGGCTTACACAATTATGAAGTCAGGAAATTTCCAAGACCCTCGAGTGACCTGGGAGGGAGAGTGTGGTTTCCATGTGAAGCTGGCAGGCTCAGGACCTGGGAGGAGCAAATGTTTCCTTCTGGTGTGAGTTCAGGAAAAATGTCAATGCTGAGGTTTGGTTGCAAAATAGTCAGGCAGGAGGAATTCCTGCCGCTGGGTGAGGGTTGGCCTTCACCTGAGTAGACGGGGTTCACCATCTATGGCCGGTGTCCTGAGTGCACCCAGCTGTGCCTGAAGGGACTCACCCATTGGGGAGGGCAGTCTGCTTTACTCAGCCTACCAAGTTAGATGCTGCCCACACCCAGAGCACCCTCACAGAAACACCTGGAATAGTTTCTCACCACATAAGTGGGCAGCCCCTGGCACAGTCAAGTTGACAGTTGACATAACAATACCATGTGCAGCTTCCTGGCTGGCACGGGCGGGGCATGGGCAGCTTTCCTGGGAATACTCTGGCGAGTGGGCATGGATTAGCCTCGACCCAGGCAGATCAGGCCCTCAGAATCCAGGGTGTGCGGTCCCCCTCTGTGTCCCCTCCTATGCGGTTGGCCAATCATTTTCCCACCTGGCTTGTCCACATCTCCACTTCCACGGAGCTGAGAAATTCAGTCCACTTCCATTTGAGAGTGGAATCTGGGCAGGAGATGACAGCCAATTTCCAATCCCATTTGTCTTGTGCTATTATTGGATTTGCTATTGTGGAGTTTCACGTATTTATTTGCATATTTGCATCTCCTTTCTTCCAGAGTTTCAGTTCTGTGGGGCAGGCTGCCCCTCCCCCCCCCACTCCATTCTGTTTCCTCTGCCCAGGGTCATGCATGATATCAGTAGGTGCTTAAAAATATTTGGAGTAAATACAATAAACCAAATTACATATGGATAATTTGACTATAAATAATGTAAGCCGCTTAGCTACAGCTCAGGATTTGATTTCTGTTGTAATCTGTATATTAGCTACGCCCTTCCTGCTACCTCTCCTGCTCCGGAGAGCAGGCCAAGGTTGGCACCAAGCCCAGTCCCACAAACTCCAGGAGCCGCAGCCTCCCCACCATGCCTGTGCCCTCCAGGGCTTGCTCCCTTCTGGTCCATTCTCTTCTCGGTTCTTAGATGCAAGAGTGTGTCATTTCTATCCTCCCCTCCCCAGCCTCAGTGGACCCACTTTCCCCCGCAGGTGAGAACCTCTTGCCTGCCAGGGCAGGTCTGCACCTGTAAGCACAGAGAGCTCTCTGCTCCGTTCCCCCAGCCCTTCCACCCCACCCCTCACCTCCACAACCCTTTGTGAACCGGGGTCTTCTCCTTCCACCCCCAGCATGACACGGCCCTTCCCACCACCATCCCTACCCCTGCACAGACCCATCATCAAGGTCTGGGCAGAGAGTGTGCCCACTGTCTGCAGGGCCCCCTTCTGTGGGAGCTATTTAGGTTCTGATTAGTATTTCTCCTTCACACTTCTGGGGGGGTCCCTTTCTGCATTTTCTAAATTGTTTACATTATTATGTTTGTTTAGAAAACAGTAAGGACCATGTTCATTAATAAAATGGAAAGAACCCTCTGTGCTGCGTGAAAACCTCTGGAAAACCCACTCAAAGGAGGCACCCAAGTGCCGAGGCGCCTAGAGAGGGGGCTACTTTCCCTGACTCCCTGCCCCTCCCCGGGCACATCCCCCTAGTGATGGCTCCTTTGTGGGTGTCTTCCCAGCCAGCCAGGCTGTGACCCTCACAGCCTCCCACGGGGACACACACCAGCTTCACGGCCACATCCCTGCCTCACGGGCCCAAGTGTCCCTGTCATCACACATGCAGGTGGTGCGTCCTCTCCCTGCACCGTCCCCGCTTCTCACCTCTGCCTCCTCTCCCTGTGCTGTCCCTGCTTCTCACCTCTGCCTCCTCTCCCCTGCATGTTTCTGCCCAGCACCTGTCTTCTCCAGAACTCTTAATCCCTCAACCCTTTTTCCATGAGATAACTCCAACTCCACACACACACCTAAGGCCTGTGGATTGGTCCATGCCACCTGTCCCACTTCTGCCAGCTGGCCATCAAGGTCACACACATACCCTCATGCCTTAGACACCCTGCAGACGGGGTCTCAGCCTGGAACACTCCTCTTGTACTTTGCTGCCTGTGGAAACATCAGTCATTTTTAAAACCAAGCAGAAAGGTCAAATCCTCTGTAGATCTCACTTGGTCCTCCCACCCACAGCTGGCTCAGCTGCCCGCTGAGATTCACGTCTGCCATCGTGGTCCTGCCTTTGGCCCTGGGGTGGCTGTTGCTGGGGCTGTCGTGCTGATGGCCCTAAGAGCACAACCTCTGTGGCATCAAGCCCAGGGCCTCGGAGTAGGGAGGCTCACAGGCAGCCGGCCGCCACCCGCACATCACTGCCTCTGCCCTTGTGCAGAAGAGCAGGGTGTAGCCACAGCTCCACAGTGCCACCGGCAGCCACGCTGCCCTGAAGCCCAAGGCCCAGCTGAGGCCTCCTTGAATCCCCTGCACTCCAGGTCACGAAGCGGCTGTCACTTCCTCACCTGGCACTCAGCCCACTTCTGGGAACCTCAGAGGTGCTTCCTAAGTGTGCCCAGACAAAGGATTCTGTAATTGATGGCTGAAGGCGGAGAATAGTTGGCAATGAGGATTACATACTAATAACGCAAATGGCTCGGAGTTCATCCTCAAGTTTCTCTCTTGACCTGATTCTCAACAAGGGGAACATAAAATCAAAGGTTGGCCTATTTAGGGAGATGGTGGTGAACCGTGAAGCCTCAGTCGGCAGCCAGGGAGGGCTGATTACACAGATTAAAGACGTGTTCCAGCAGGCGCTCGCCATCCACCACCCAGAGGCGCTGGGAGGGAAGGTGGAGAGGGAGCCGACAACAGTCCCGTGTCTCTCAGGGGTCCCCACCCACAGGGCGAGGTGCGTCCTTCCTGCCCTGCAGGTTCAGGACCACGGTCAGTGTATCACTGTCGGCTTTTTCCTCCTGGGATGGGGAATCCTGACAACCCTTACTAAGAGCACTGGCCCCTGTAGCTGAGCTGCGGGAGGTGGCGCCCTTTGCCCTGGGTGTTAAACTCACATTTCACTCCTGATGTGTTGTCCAAAAACTCTGACTGACGGGAAGGCCAGTTCTGTCTCCATACCGATGAAGGGCTTGGTGGGCAAGCAGATGGCCACGTGAGTCCCACGTCATAGCGGTGTCTCTGTCACTCACACACAGGTCTCTGCCTTCCCAGCTTTCCTCCTGGGGACGGCTTCCTGCTGCGGCGTGACGGAGCCAGGCTGGGGCCCCAACACCACGCCTCACCCTCACACACTCTAGGCCCATTGACTGTGGCAGTTAGCAACACGTGTTGGGTTTCAGACACATTCATGAATAAGCACAGTGTAGGAGAATTGCTCTCTCTCCTTCCCCCCGGACTTTGGGACCCCCCCTCAGCATCCCGAGAGCTTAACCAGGGTAGGGGATGACCTGCCACCTGGTGAAGTTTGTACATGGAAGGAAGAGGGAGCAGAAAGGAACAGAAGGAAGCGGAGGGAGGGGGAGGAGGGAAGGAGTTGGGACTGGGGAGACAGGAGGATTAACCCTTCCTACCTCCTTACCTCCCAAAGCACCTTGTGGTGAATGTTACCACCACGTGGACTTCAGAATAGCTCAGAGGTTCTGGTTCTTGGCCTCATCTCTTGAGTTAGCTCCTCTCGGGAGGCCAGGGCAGCCCTGCAGACCCCGCACTCACAGCCTGCTGGTCCCAGGGTGACTGGGTGATCGTGACTTGGGGCCACTGGTGTTTGGAGTGGTTTGAACAGGTGCCGGCTTTTGTTGATGGCAGGTTTGTGCGTTTCTGAGGGGACGTTGGAGCAGGAACTCTGCCCTCCTGCCATGTGCCTGCTGGCTGTCCACACAGCAGGGAACTCAGGACGCCAGCATTACTGGTGTTCTGAGTGCCACTGTCACGGCTGTCCACACAGCAGGGAACTCAGGACGCTGGCATTACTGGTGCTCTGAGTGCCACTGTTTCCCTTTTCTGCATCCAGCCCTAGGCGCTGCCCTGGCTCCATGCCTCAGTGTTCCCACCCTTGGGGTCAGGCCGGTGGTGATGCCCTGGACTGTACTGCTGGGCAGAGGCTGCCCATTCCAGCAGCAGTCGTCTGAGACTGTGAGAGGCTCCTCACACCGTCAGGACAGGCATCCCATTGTCATCTGTTCAGCTGGACCCTGTGGAGAAGCTTCTGGCCTTCAGGGATACTGGAGAAATAAAACCAAACCAACCACAGTTAACTGTCCACAGGGAATAAGATTCTGCCCTCAAATTGCCCTCCTCTTGGTGGGTGGACAGGTCCACAAGGGCATTCAGAGCGGTCTAGAAACGATCCTTTGTCACCCTCCATGCTGAGTGATGTCCCCTGGCCACATGCTCCCCTGCGGACAGGAGGACAAGTGGTGTGCCAGGCTGGAGACATGAGAAGGAGACGCCTCCTGGGTGCCTCGGCACAGCCAGTGGCCACCTTACTGGTCACTGACTGAACGAGATGGACAGTTCTGGGATCTCCTTAGAGGTTGAGGCTCATAGGTTGGCATAGTTCTTGTGCCAGTTGCAACATGGGGAAACTCTCAGCAATGCCTGGTTGTAAAGTAAGGTTTTCTAGACACCTGCGAGTGCACTGAGGGGTCACGAGGCAGCCAGGAAAGCCACGTCCCACCCCCCTCCCCACTACACACACCCCCTCACCCTCACCCACCCGGTCTGCCCTGTCCTGCCTCCTGGGAGCAGAGCACTGCCCTGCTGGGAAGCCCGGCTGCCTCCAGGCTGTGCTCTCATGAGACCTGCTCTCAGCCTGGCCCAAGGTGAGCCTCTCCTTACCTGCTTCCTCTTCACCTGCCCACACCCCTCTAAACAAAGGAACATGGAAACAGAATAAAACTTGTTCTCTGGATACTGCCCCACCTTGCTGCAATCAATCACTGGAAGCTTCCAGAAGACACAGTCTCTGCTGGATGCCTGACTCCTCCATCCCTCCCACTCATACCTCCTGGCTCAACCCAGTACCCACCCACCATTCATGTGGTTCCTGGGTGACAGCGCTCCCCTCCCTACTCGAGACAACACTTGTGGTGCCCAGGCTCTGTGGCCTCTCTGTGGCCTCTTCCTTCAGTGGCCTCCTCAATGTGGACATGGCCCCAAACCCACCTGCAGCTCTCCCCTTTCTGTACGTGAAGGGCCCCTCCCCAGTGGCCTCAATCCCTGCTTCCAGGTGTGTGCACTCAGGAGCCACAGGCACCACAGCTCTGCAGCTGGGCTGAGCTCTCTCCCTGCCCCACCGGCCCTCCTTCTCTCCACCCCAGGGCCCTGGGGCACCCCTGCTGCCCCCCACATCCGTGTCCATCTCAGATCAGAGTTCCTGCCTTGGCCTATCAGTGACTCCCTGTTGTCTCCAGGCCTTCCTAGGACAATTTCTACCACATCCATAGCTGTCACCTAACGATTCTCTTTAAATCATTTTAAATTAACTCATATTTTATAATTTAAACTTGTCCAAAAAATAAACAAAGATTTGAAAGGTTACTTACTCTTTGTTTAATATTCATGAAAGTAAATTAAAGCCACACGACCTCTTTTGTGTTTCAGCTACCTGCAGAGCCGCTGGCCAGGCCACCGCTCCCCTCTCTGTCCAGCTTTGGAGCGGGCTAATGAGATGAAATGGAAAGGACTTTGAGGAACTTGAAAAACAACAACTTAATGGATTATAGATGACAGTAGAAATAAACACGTGAGAACATTTAAAGAAATTAAAATTTACCTAATTAACGTATTTCTTCCTTCCAGAGTGACTGCTGAAAATCAGTATGACCGGCCTTGGGGTGAGCAACTACTGGGGCCCCCAACACACAAGTCCCCAGAGGCAGCTCCAACCCACCTGTGAGTGCCAGGAGAGCTGAAAAGGGTAACTACTGCCCCCCATCCCCCCCGCCCAAACACAAGGCCCTGGAGGCAGCACCAACCTACCTGTGAGTGCCAGGAGACCCGAAAAGGGTAACTACTGGGGCTCCCTAAAACACAAGCCCCCAGAGGCAGCTCCAACCCAACTGTGAGTGCCAGGAGAGCTGAAAAGGTTAACCACTGGGGCTTCCCAAAACACAAGCCCCCTGGAGGCAGCACCAACCCACCTGTGAGTGCCAGAGCACTGAAAATGGTTCCAGAATGATCTCCTCTGTCTCGGAAACCAGAAATAAGCATCTCTGAGGTGGAAGGTGTGGTCCCAAGCACTCAGCACCCAGCACACACTGACACACTGCCCACCACGATGGCGTCACCATGGTCCTCACCCTCCCTGAGGACGCTAAGGTGCTCCTAGGGCCCGCCCTGAGGAGAATGTCTCAGGCCTGGGTGCCTCTGACCTGTCCATCTGTACCTCCTTCCTGTCCTGAATCCCAGCTCAACCTCTCAACCTCAGCAGCTCCGTCTGCAGAGTGGGCTGAGTTCAGTCACAACTTCTAAGAGTTGGGAGGAAATGCACTGAGATCACGCATCCAAGGCACGCCCAGCACCTCCAGAGCACGACCAGACAGTGTTCCAGCGACACAGGCCACCGGGTCGCTGTTCTCTAAATTACCTTTCCTCTGCACACAGGTCCCCAGATCCTGGAGTGATGAGCCATGGCCCTGGATCCAGCAGGTGCTCAGTGAGAGTCTGGACAGAGCCTGGTGGACTTCTGCACCCACTTTGTCCCTCCAGCTCCTCAAGTGGACCCCCCACCTTGCCACCTCAGGGAGTTGGCACTCGCTGTTCCCTCTGCCCAGAATACCCTTCCTTGACAGCAGCCAGGTGTAGTCCCTCATTTCTTTTAAATCTCTACTCAGAGGTCGTCCCCTCCCTGAGGCCCTCCCTACACTCAAAGGTGTGATAGCAGATGGGGCCCAGGGTTGTTGGTGGGGTCCCCCTGTCCGCCCTGCACTGTCTGTTTTTATAACACCTACCAGTGCCTGTCAGGTGAGGCATCTCCACGTCGTGCTGTCATGTGGGGACTGGGCGATGCCTGGGGTTAGCCCTGCCCCGCCCTGCTCCCAACACTGCCTGACATGCAGCAGAGCTCAGGAGCCATTTATGAAATGAATATACTGACAAAATAAATGTATACATGAATAAAATCATGAACCAACACTGAATAAAAGATGGAGTGAGAGATCCAGCTCCCTGAGGACTCAGACCACATGTGCACTGGGCACTGGGAGGTCCCAGAGCCTGGCAACCAGTGGACACTGGATTCTTGTGCACTGCTGACCACTTAATTCTCCCTATCTTCTGCCATTTATTCTTTAGCTGCCATGGACTCTGGACATTTCTGGGCATTTCTTTTAGGCATCTGGGCCTCCATGACTTTGTCCAGCTATGCTACAACTCTCCCACCTTGTTGGGGTCTCTCACTGCAGCAGACCCTGGGTGGATCACCTGTTTCCACCTCAGAGCAGCCGACCCAGGGAGCTGCTGTGGTCACGAGGGCCCAGCATCAGGGTGCAAGATGACTGACTGAGTCCTTGGTTTTACACACCATTTGGAAAGGCCTGGCCCTTTATTATAGACAATCAATATTTGTACAGTTGGTAGATTGTAAAATTTTATAGTTGTGAAGTGACATGTTTTCCTAACTGGCCCCCAAAGAGATATAAAACCCAATGGCAAAAGTTTCATGATGATTCCAGGCAATACGTGGGAGTTACAGCTTTGGGGATGAGCAGGACCATTCCCTGCCTCATCTCAGAGACACCCCAACAACCGTGTGGGGTGAGGATGGCCATTGCACCTGTCTCACAGAGGGGCAGTGAGGCACAAGGGGCCACACAGAGCAGAAATATGCCTGGCCCTGCCATTGGATTCCTGCTCTGTGCTCCTGGGCACTCTGCAGTTGCTCTCTGGCCCCACCCTGGGGTTCAACTCCAACCCTCTGACAGCCGGGGCCCCACCCTGGGGTTCACCCTCAAGCCTATGAGCTGCCTGGGGCTGACATAGTTGGGGCCTGGCCTTCCTCCAAGGGGAAAATGAGATGAAATCACAAGATTTTGAGGAGCTTGACAATTTCAAATGAAATAAAAAAAGAATGAAAAACAACTCAATGGATTATAGACAACATTAGAAACAAAACATGAGAACACATAAAGAAATTAAAATTTACCTAATAAATGTGTTTCTTCCATCTGGAGTGTCGGCTGAAAATCTGTCAGTGTTACTCTTGTTTCTTCCTAGGTAAGATATTCTTTATCTTTGTAAGCTTTAAGTTTCCTGTTTGTTATTTCCATATTTTAATTGTACTATAATGTGTAAATATGTGAGGAGATGATGAAGCAGTGTTTGCAAAACATTGAAAGAAACAACTTTAAATTTAGAAAATGCAATTTCTATCCAAACGGATAGTCATTCAAATGTAAGTCCCTGTTAAACACTCTCAGGAATATAAGGCCCCAGAAGCTTTTCCACACAAACAACTTCAATAAAAATAGTTGTGGTCAAAATGTTCAATAAGAGACGGAGATCTTAAAAGACGTATTGAAGATAAACTATCCTGGGGAATTTTGTTGTTCTTAAAATATAGGGGAGAACTGAGACCAAGTAAAAAGTGAAAATATTTCCATGATAACCCAGAATTAGAGATGCAGACATTACTAACACTATAGAGGTTCAAAGTCCAAATATCAGATTTGAGAACTGCCAAAGTTTATATATTATTGAGAAATGATAAATATATAAATTTTTAAAAGGGGAAGAATGACAAAATATAAACAGTGAATAAAAATAATTAATTATGATCATTGAAAACAATCAAATACATCATATAATAAATACAAGTCAGTTTATCTCACTAATTATAAATACAGTCATTATAATTATATATAATTATTAATAAAGATTATATACTCACTAAAAAGCCAAAATCCATGTATGTGTTACTTATATCAATAGACCTAAAATATGAGTACACATAAGAGCTGAAAACAAAGAGACGACAACTTTTCTTACAAGTATTAACCAGATAAATTTGGTGTGACAACATTAATATATAACAAAATAAACTACAAGGAAAATGTGTTATTAAGAATGCCTGAGTTGGCTCGGCGCCTGTGGCTCAATCGGCTAAGGTGCCAGCCACGTACACCTAAGGTGGCGGGTTCTAATCCCCAGTCCGGGCCCGCCAAACAACAATGATGGCTGCAACCAAAAAATGGCCGGGCGTTGTGGCAGGCGCCTGTGGTCCCAGCTACTTGGGAGGCGGAGGCAGGAGTTGACTCACTTGAGCCCAGTAGTTGTACTTGCTATGTGCTGTGATGCCATGCCACCCGACCCAGGGGTATAGCTTGAGGCTCCGTCTCAAAAAAAAAAAAAAAAAAAAGAAAGTCAAAAACAGATGTTGAAGTGGACAAAAAAAAAAAAAAAGTCACGCTTATGTAGTGCTGGTGGAGCTGCAACCTCTATGGAAAACCATGTGAAAATTCCTCAAAGAGCTGAAGTAGACGTATCGTTATATCCAGCAACCCCACCACTGGATATCAACCCAGAAGAAAAGAAAGCATATGGCTCAGCGCCCGTAGCACAGTGGTCACGGCACCAGTTACATGTACCAAGGCTGGTGGGTTCAAACCCAGCCCAGACCCGGTATACAACAAGAACAACTACAACAAAAAATAGCCAGGCGTTGTGACAGGCACCTGTACTTCTAGCTACTTGGGAGGTTGAGGCAAGAGAATTGCTTAAGCCCAGGAGTTTGAGCTTGCTGTGAGCTGTGATACCACAGCACTCTACCAAAGGTAACATACTGAGACTCTGTCTTAAAATAAATAAATAAGGGGTGGTGCCTGTGGCTCAAAGGAGAAGGGCACCGGCCCCATATGCCGGATGTGGCAGGTTCAAACCCAGCCCCAGCCAAAAACTGCAAAAAATAAAAAAATAAAATAAAATAAATATATAAGTAAAAACCTGGCCATAGGGCTCAGGGCATGTAGCACAGTGGTTACAGTGCCAGTCACATACACAGAAGATGGCAGGTTGGAACTTGGCCTGGGCCAGCTAACCAACAATGACAATTGCAACAAAAAATAGCCGGGCATTGTGACGAGTGCGTTTAGTCCCAACTAGTTGAGAGGCTGAGGCAAAAGAATGGCTCAAGCCCAAGAGTTTGAGGTTGCTGTGAGCTGTGACACCACAGCACTCTACCAAGGAAGACATACTGAGACTGTCTCCAAAAAAAAAAAAAAAACACCTGGCAATAGCAAGTACAAAATACACATGCACTGCATATTACAGTGTTGTACTGGCATATAGTATGTCAATGAGGTCAATGGAAATTATTATTATTATTTTTTTTTTTTGTAGAGACAGAGTCTCACTTTATTGCCCTCGGTAGAGTGCTGTGACATGACACAGCTCACAGCAACGTCCAACTCCTGGGCTTAGGCAATACTCTTGTCTCAGCTGCCAGAGTAGCTGGGACTACAGGAGCCCGCCACAATGCCCAACTATATTTTTGTTGTTGTTGTAATTTGACCGGGGCTGGGTTTGAACCCACCACCCTTGGTATATGGGGCCAATGTCCTATCCACTGAGCCATAGGTGCTGCCCCATGGAAATAATTTAAAATCTAACTGGCTCAGCCCCTGTGGCTCAAGTGGTAAGGCGCCAGCCACATACACCTGAGCTGGCAGGTTCGAACCCAGCCTGGGCCAGCCAAACAACAATGACGGCTGCAACCAAAAAATAGCTGGGCATTGTGGCAGGCACCTGTAATGCCAGCTACTTGGGAGGCGGAGGCAGGAGAATCACTTGAGCCCAAGAGTTGGAGGTTGCTGTGAGCTGTAATGCCACAGCACTCTACCCAGGGTGACAGCTTGAAGCTCTGTCTCAAAAAAAAGCTAACTGTGTACAATTTCAAATTGCAAGAAAAATTCAAGAAATTTTCCATATGTAACCATTAATCCTTTCCCCTAATACATTCTTTATGATTTCAAGCTGTAATATTTATATATAAATAAGTATCTATCAATGAATGGGTATTCATAGTATTCCTAAGTACTAAAAAAAATAATTAATATAGATACAACATCTAGAAACCAATGCTTGAATGGCATGCAGAGGGACAAATGCATAGTCAAATACATTACATTACTTATTATAAATACAAGTGCTTCATTTTGCTTGCTGAGTTGAGAAATTACTATTTTTTTTAGACAGAGTCTCACTATGTCGCCCTTGGTAGAGTGCTGTGGTGTCACAGTTCACAGCAACCTGAAACTCTTCGGCTCAAGCAATTCTCTTGCCTTAGCCTCCCAAGTAGCTGGGACTATAGGTTCCTGCTACAACACCTGGCTATTTTTATGGACAGGGTCTTGTTCTTGCTCAGGCTTGTCTGGAACCCATGAGCTCAGGTAACCAACTACACATCTCTTTTTCTAAGGAAACTTTAGAGTTATTTCAACAATCACTAGCATTTCCCTCCCCTAAAAAGTATTCTATATCTTTGGTATTAATAGTGATATTAATAATTAACCTCAGTAACCTTTCAGGTTAGAGTGTTTAATGACCAAAGGTGGATTAGTTCACATAATTTTCATAACTCCCTGATAATATATAAATGATTAATTTTATATTGTTTTAGACAAAATTCCAAAATGGTTCCCAATTATCATGGCCTCCTTGTATTCCAGAACTTATGGACCCATTGAACTTGGTGTTCATTATTATTATATACTTGCTTTTAACCAAGAAAATATGACCACTTTGTGAAGAATATCACTTCTGTGATTAGGATACTAACAACTGTCACTTATGTCTTGATAGCAGACATCCAATTTTGTCTTAACGCTTTTAGGCTTTGATAAAGAAAGCTTCCAAGTTAGAGAAGGCCTATGTTTGAAGGAACAGCAGGTGGCTTCTGGCCAACAGTCAGTTGTAAACTGAGGCCATCAATTTAATAGTCATTAAGGAACTGAAATTGGAAGCACATCCTTCCTGAGTCTATCCCTCAGATGAGATTTCAGCCCAGGTTACCATCTAGTTTTGCAACCTTGTGAAAAACTCTGTAGCAGAAAATTCAGGTTAGTCATACCTGGATTCTTGATCCATAGTAACTCAAATGATAGGGACATGCATTGAAGTCAGTTGTGTGGTCATTTTTTTTTCTTTTTGGCCAGGGCTGGGTTTGAACCCACCACCTCTGGCATATGGGGCTGGCACCCTACTCCTTGAGCCACAGGTGCCACCCTGTGGTCATTTTTTTATGTAGAAATAGATAGCTTATACAAAGAACTCTTTTGGGGGCAACACCTGTGGTTCAGTGCGTAGGGTGCTGGTCCCATACAACA
Source organism: Galagoides demidoff (assembly GCA_963574575.1). NCBI lineage: Eukaryota > Metazoa > Chordata > Mammalia > Primates > Galagidae > Galagoides > Galagoides demidoff. The sequence goes on along the minus strand of CAUYQV010028159.1, from coordinate 4,049 downwards.
AGGATGCCAAGGATGGCAGGTTAAAACCCGGCCCCAGTCAAACTGCAACAAAAAAATAGCTGAGCATTGTGGCGGGCACCTATAGTCCCAGCTACTCACGAGGATGAGGTAAGAGAATCGCCTAAGCCCAGGAGTAGGAGGTTGTTGTGAGCTGTGATGCCACAGCACTCTACCAAGAGCGATAAGGTGAGGCTCTGTCACTACAAAAAAAAAAAAAAAAAACGAAACCCCAAAGAACTCTTTTGATGGTGGAATGAGACAATCTATGTAAAATACTTACAAAACTTAACAAATACTTAAGTTTACATCCCACAATTCATTTCCACACTAATTAAGGGAAATTGATTTATGATTTGATTCAATGCTCAGATATTCTTATTCAACCACATTCATCTTTGAAAAGTCATTACATTTAGTAAAAAAGAGGAAAATTATCATTGGTAGAATAAATACTACTGGGAGCATGAAGCCAAAACCACCCAATTTTATGAATCGGTGGCAAATGCCTATTTACAGCAAAACAAGGATTTTTACCCTGATAACTGTGATATAAGAACCCTATGCAGTTATAACGTAGTGACACCCATCTAAATAACCTCAAAAAGGAGACAATGTTCTGGCAAAAGCAAAGCATATAACCAAATATATGATTTACCTAAAATACAAGAATCAATACTCTTTTTAACCAAAGCAATGACGACATAAGTCAGGGAAAAATTTTCTGAGCAAAATTCAATACTGAGTAAAAATAAATAAATTCAAGAAAATTTCTTGACTCGGTGCCTGTGGCTCAAGTGACTAAGGCGCCAGCCACATACACCTAAGGTGGCGGGTTCGAATCCAGCCCAGGCCCACCAAAACAACAATGACGGCTGCAACCAAAAAATAGCCGGGCCTTGTGGCGGGTGCCCGTGATCCCAGCTACTTGGGAGAATGAGGCAGGCTTAAGCCCAGGAGTTGGAGGTTGCTGTGAGCTGTGATGTCACAGTACTCTACCTAGGGGGATAGCTTGAGGCTCCGTCTCAGAAAAAAAAAAAATTTCTGTTATGTGATAAAAGTTAACCTGTCCCCACAATGCACTCTGTTGGTCTAAGAAAATGAAATCAACTGCTGTAACTACGAATGTTTCCTTGTGTGAAAAGATTATTATAATCACTCAACATAATAAAAAGATATAATGCAGCCCAGCACCAGTAGCATAGTGGTTATGGCACCAGCCACATAAACTGAGGGTGGCAGGTACGAACCCTGCCCGGACCACAATGACAACTATAACAACAACAACAACAAAATAGCCGGGCATTGTGTCAGGCACCTGTAGTTCCAGCTACTTGGGAGGCTGAGGCAAGAGAATTGCTTAAGCCCAAGAGTTTAAGGTTGTTGTGAGCTGTGACAACATAGCACTCTACCAAGGGTTACATAGTAAGACTCTGTCTAAAAAAAAAAAAATTTTAAGTGATACAATGGAAAAGAAAAGACAAAAAAATGGAGAAAGACTATTTTTGCTTTTTTTGAGACAGAGTCTCACTATGTTGCCCTCAGTAGAATGTCATGTCATCACAGCTCAGAGCAACCTCAAACTCCTGGGCTTAAGCGAATCTCTTGCCTCAGCTTCCCAAGTAGCTGGGACTACAGGCGCCTACCACAAAGCCTGGCTATTTTATGTTGTTGTTGTCACTGTTGTTTGGCAGGCCTGGGCTGGATTCAAACCCATCAGCCCCCGGGTATGTGGCTGGCACTCTAGCCACCGAGCTATAGGGACTGAGCCAGGAAGACTGCCTCCCCTGTTCCTAAACAGGACTGACAAAGGTCATAGTAATTGCTAAAACACACTAAAGGCTTTTAAGAACTCATATGGACAAGATTTGAACTGAATGTATAGACCTCTAAAGTATAAATCAATTAGTTTACAATTTGCTTACTCATTTCATCTCACAAAACCAAATAAAACCCACATAGATTAAAAATTTGTATTTTACATATGATATAAAAATCAATATATAATTTCATCTCAATGAATATCCATGGCTTCAAGTACATACAAGATGTGCCAATTAAGTTCACAAACTTGTCCTAGAAAAAGTGCTACCTACCTCATTTCCGAATATCACTATGGTCTCCTTCGAGGTAATTCTCTTGGGAGTCTAGGCACTGATGCCAGTGCCTAGTTCAGCCTTCAAAGCAAATTTGGAACTCCTTCTGGAATGACCATCAGAGGCATCATTGTACAGCACATACAAGACATACAACGACAATAATGAATACCACTCAGCAAGACACCACCACATATCAACACAAGCACAGCTATGAGACACTGATATAGAAAAACTGAGGAGGCTCAGCGCCTGTGGCTCAAGTGGCTAAGGTGCCAGCCGTATACACCTAAGGTGGTGGGTTCAAATCCAGCCCAGGACCGCCAAACAATGACGGCTGCAACCAAAAAATAGCTGGGTGTTAAGGCGGGAGGCTGAGGCAGGATACTCACTTGAGCCCAGGAGTTGGAGGTTGCTGTGAGAAGTGACGCCACGGCACTCTACCCAGGGGGATAGCTTGAGGCTCTGTCTCAAAAAAAAAAAAGAAAGAAAGAAAACTGAGGGAGGAGAAATAAATCTTACACTTCCTGGTGGTCATGAGAATGCAACAGAATAGCTACAGAAGAACTAGGCCTCCAAAGATAAGAAAGAACTTTAAGAGATAGACTAAACAGAAATAACCTTGAAAGAGACTATGTAACAAATAATACCATTCTGGTTTCTTGAGAAATATAATCATTAACTTTTTAGGACTTTTTTGCCTGCTGTCTAAAACTATCCCATGGCCTAAGATCTGTAACTATAACTCTGTATATATCTTGCTAGGAAGTATAAAAGAGCTTTTTGGGAATGACCAGGGGAGGGAAGGGCTTAGTACTTTAAGGCTCATGGCCTACCGGGTTCCCCAATGAATAATAAAATTCCTTCCCCTATACTCTTGGTGTGAGAGTTTGTTAGTTTCAATTTGCCTGTTCTGCAACAAATCCTCACCACGTTGTTTGTACTGTGCTGCCAACATAAGTGTGTGGAGGCAAGTTCTGTAATGTAATTGTCACACCTCATATGATGATAGGTCTGATGGTCATTACAGAAAAAGAATTCTAAAATTGCTTTGAGGGTGTACTGGACTCTGGCATTGGTACATAACCTCCCAAGGGGAAGATCTCAAAGGTGATCATAATGATATTCACCAATGACATAAGAACACTTTTCTAGGGTGAGTTTGTAAACTTATCAGACCTCATAGATAAAATCACATTAGAAAATGCACATAAGATGATAATACTTTTAGGAAAATCAAACATGGCTTGGCGCCTATAGCTCAAGCAACTAAGGCGCCAGCCACATACACCACAGCTGGAGAGTTCCAATCCAGCCCAGGCCTGCCAAACAACAATGATGGCTGAAAAAAAAAATAGTCGGGTACTGTGGTGGGCGCCTGTAGTTCCAGCTACTTGAGAGGCTGAGCCAAGAGAATCGCTTAAGCCCGGAGTTTGAAGATGCTGTGAGCTGTGATGCCATAGCACTCTACCCGGGGTGACAGCTTGAGGCTCTGTCTCAAAAAAAAAGAAAGAAAGAAAAATCAAACATGGATACTCCAAACCACATTCTAACATTTTTTTATAGCAGGGTATAAAACAGGCTGCATCATTCAAAGATGCAACATGTTTTAGAATATTAATGTACCAAGAAGTTTACATTCATTAAGCAAATGATATGAAATGTAGAAGGTTTTCCTGCAGGCTGTCTGGGTGCAGTAGATATAGTGAAATAGTAACATACCTATCATTTAAAAATTTAAAACCAAAACATCACTTTTAATATATGAAAATAAATTTATATCATTCATTTTGTCTGGAATCATGAACATTCACTTAACTCTTTTTTTTTTTTTTTTTTTGAGACGGAGCCTCAAGCTATCCCCCTGGGTAGAGTGCCATGGCATCACAGCTCATAGCAACCTCCAACTCCTGGGCTCAAGCGAGTCTCCTGCCTCCGCCTCCCAAGTAGCTGGGA
>CAUYQV010028157.1:0-18346 GCA_963574575.1 Galagoides demidoff | reverse complement strand
TTTTTTTGGTTGCAGCCATCATTGTTGTTTGGCGGCCCGGGCTGGATTCAAACCCACCACCTTAGATGTATGTGTCTGGCCCTTAGCCACTTGAGCCACAGGTGCCGAGCCTACATGGATTGCTTTTGTAATGCTTGAGTGAGAGTTGTAAGTGTGCCCATCACCCAGATAGTGTTTATTGTACCCTTTAAGTAGATTTTTGGCCTTCCCTTCCCCCCTGCTCCCCATGTTGGAACTTATAACATGGATTTTGTTGGCTTATGAAACTTGACTCGTTATATAATTAGACAAAACACAACATAAAAGTAATTGAACAAAATCCAGGCATAAGGAAACTAAAGGTAGGAAAGAAAGATGCAATTAGGCCTGAGATTAGAAACAAAATGAGGGCTATAAGCACTGTGCTTCTTTGGGAATGTGTGTGGCATTAGGTATATTTTCTTCGTTTTTCTCTTTCCCCACTAAAAATTCTAAGCTATCCCTAGGTAAAAAGTAAGGCATCCCGAGCAGTGCCTGTGGCTCAAAGGAGTAGGGCGCCAGCCCCGGCCAAAACCTGCAAAAATGAAAAATAAATAAAATATGGGCGGTGCCTGTGATTGAAAGGGTAGGGCGCCAGCCCCATATGCTGGAGGTGGCAGGTTCAAGCCCAGCCCTGGCTAAAAATAAAATAAAAATCTTTTAAAAAAAAAAAAAAAAGTCATTCCTAAGCCAGTGGGGATGTCTGCAAACACTCATTCTGCAGCAAAATCAACTTTGTTGTAGTGTTCTTTCTTTGTTCTCTGAATATCATATCTGTCGACCACCCTACAGCCACAAAAGAAAAAAAAAAAACAGACTCCCTGCTTGAATTTGATAGCTACACTGAAGGTTAGTGTGGTTTCACAGGAAAAATGCTGTATAACATTGATAGCCTGTGATCAGGTCTTAAAGCATAAGGGAATTTGTGGAAAGCACTTTGAGTAAATAAGTGCTGCTGTATTAGGTGGATTTTTACATTTAATGAAATTGCCAGGTTATTTTTATGCCAATATTGAATATTTTGTTCAGACTCAAGAGATGTAAATAATGGTAAAAGATCATGAAACAGATTTTAGTTCTTCAGAAATAGGGAAGGGGTTGAGCTTGTTCTATATGTTTTCTACATAACTTACTCTAAAATGTGTTACTTATTCTACATAACTTACTCTAAAATGTGTTACTTATTTTTTAGTACCCCAGATACTCGCCCAGCTGGTCTGGAGGAGGCTGATCAGCCGCCATTGCCTGGAGAACAAGGAATTAACCTGGACAGCTCAGGCCCTAAACTGCCAGAATTTTCAAACCGGCCACCAGGTGATAAAATGTTAGCTAAAGGTTATGTATACTCATCACCACGTGTACAGCATTACAAATCTTCCTTCTTTTCAAGGAAACAGTAGTATTTTACTTTGTCTGCTAACTAGTCTACTTTAGCAACATAAAGTGTTAGTATTTAGAAGCTGTGCTTTGATATTAAGTAAAAATTTCAAATGTAACTTCTAAAGGCTTATCTTACACATGACATATATACACATTCTGCTTAAATTTGTCTTCATTATTTTTAAGTCATCAAAATCAGATTGAAATGTGAAGTGCCTCTTTATTCTTATCAATGTCAAGGTTCTAGTTGGCATCAGAATGGAATAAGATTAAATGGAGAGATGTTTTCACTCTAATCCTGCTTGCCTGCCTTTCCTGCAGCCTTTTCTCCTGGGACTTTGTCAAAGTAAAGAACTATTAGTTTTTAAGATAAGATGATCTTTTACATAGAAGTTTTATTATAAATCTTTTTAAAGATTTATAGAACATTTATAAAAGAAGATTTAAATAAAAAAATAGACACTCATGTGCCTACCACTCAGCTTCAATTTATAATAAATAGTAGCACTTCTGTTGAAACCCCCTGTGTTATGTCCCTCTCTGATTATAAAATAATATTCTTTAAATGTTGAAAAACTATGCTGAAAATGGAAGAGCTCTGAAAATTCATTTATTCCAATCTAGGTATTATAGGACCAAGGCCATCTGCCACAATATCTCTATACCTGGTTACTCTTGTCCTGAGCAGTGACTTGTAACTATATTCCTCTGTGTCCAGTTAAAGATGAACAGCCATTTACACTTAAGTCACTCTCCCCTTTGTGTACAAAGGGTTATGTTTTGTTTCTTCCTGATTACTTATGCAACTTCCTTTTTGAGATATAAATGAGACATTATCTTAAGAATAAGCTTTAATCTACTCTTAATTTATATATTTTTAAAGTGAATTCAAACAAGACATAAAAGTAAGTCCATCATGATATCAACACTTTGTGTTATTTATTACAAATTTTTCAGGCATCCCACATTTCCCATCAGTGAGTTGTGGCAGCACAGTTGAGGCTGGGAGGTCATTAGTCTTTGGAGAGTATGTCCAGAAGGCATTGTGAGCAGCAAGGCATCTTCTTCCCTCTTACATACCTGAACTCTTATTGTTTGAATGCAAGGGGTCCTCACGCATGTTTATTGCCTCTTTTCTGTAAACTGGGGGCCTACAGGCTGAATTTGGCCTATAATGGGTTTGAATTGCCCTATAGTGTCTTAATACAAACAAAAACCTGAGTTTAAATGCCTTTAGAAAGGGCATCTTCTCTGCAGTTTAGCACTACTCACAGGACTCCTCCTGTCTTATACCAGCCCACCTTTCTTCTTTACTACCTGCCTGGCCCCTTAAGCCATATGAATGCATCCCTTGACTAATAAATTGGTTTTTGACTGTGTTATGGGCACTAGGTGTATCCTCTGCTGTCCCTCTCAACCATGTGTCACATACTCCAATCTGTCTTATCACTAGTGCCCTTAGGACTGCTGCCTCCAGCTTCTGGACTCTACAGCAGTTGTGCCCTTTAACTATTACTTTTGAGAGGCTGCTGGATTGTCTGTGCTGCCTTCTTTGGTATTTATGTGCTATCTGGAGGGTTGAAAGGTAAAAGGCATTCACATCATAGTCTGACATCTATGGGCTTATGCAGAAATCACAGTTTTTTTAATGTGTGGACCCCAGACTAGATATGAAAAATTAAAGCCCACTGTGTTGGACTTTGTAGCTAAAAGGACGTATGTTACTAGTTTTATAAATGTCAAGAAGATACTTAGACTTAAAGAATTAAAAATTCTTCAGAACTGGATTCTGTACGTTGTACTCATTGGTACCATGGAAATCATTGGCCAGAAGACATTAATTAGCGATTGGGCACAGAGTCTAACTCACAGTATTTGGTAGCTTTGTGAAAATTTCAAGTTGTCACTACTTCCAACTGCCAGAACCAACAGTTCTTATTTTCTCTTACCACCTTAAAACCTTCCTAATGCATTTTTCACGCAACAATGGAGTAAGTCTACTTTATAGACTTATATCCTAGCTAAATACCCATTTTTTCTCATTGTGCCACCTTTCTCCTTGGTTTAAGTATATGCTTATCCTTTCTGATGGTATAAAGTTTTGGTTCTAAAATGCCAAGTAAAATCTTCACAAAAGAGAGAATCATTTGAGATGTTGCTTTCTGCATATCTGGAAGACATTGCCCCTCAAGAGTTCTTTTCCCAAAATTATTTTTTATTCCTGAGGGCTATATCCTTCTGGCATACTGAACTCTCTAATTGTGGATTCGTAGAAAATATTTCTCCAAATAGAGGTTTGCATATAAAAGAATAAATATAAATCAGTAGCCTTTAAAACCTAGTGCCCTCATTTTATTTTTAGTATTTATTATCAGCTCTTAACTATTTGTCACACTGACTTAGGTCTGAGAGGCAATTTAATTCAGTTGGTTTCCCCAAAAGGATTAAGCCTGAAAGATGCAGCAAGTGGATGGAGCCAATGGATTGGAGTAATTTTACATCCCTCTTTCTTAAGGAACTGAGTCCTTTAATTTTATATTTTACTTCCGTTGAAAGAATAAAAAGGCTGTCTTCAATGCTGGCATTTTCAACAAAACTACATCTTTAAAAAGTTAATCCTGTGCTAACAGAAATAGTGAATCCTAAATGCTTTACTTCATTTACAAATACAGTGAAATATTATGTCTACAAGAGACCTGAATATTGGGTGGCCAGCTACTTGCTATTGATGGAGTTTTTCTCATTTCATCTGCATGTTCAGCTGTTGTAGACTCGGCCATTTTCAGTACATAGCACAGAGTATCTACCAGACTCTTGGTACAATTATACCTGATTCAAACTCTGCACGCTGAGGAGTTCCAGGTTTTTGATGCTTTGCTTTTTGCTTCCTTAAGCTCCTTTGCTTATGTCAAATAATGAGGGGCTGCCCCCTGCCCCAGGAATGGGCATGCCAGAGCTGTTTGTGCATAGTCTGCCACCTAGATGAGTATTGCTTGGCTATACCCTAAAGGAAGCAAAGTTTTCTTGCTGAAAAATCTAACTTCCCTGATTTGGGGGGCTTGTTTTAGGTTATCCTTCTCAACCAGTTGAACAGAGGCCACTTCAGCAGATGCCCCCTCAACTCATGCAGCATGTGGCACCCCCACCACAGCCACCACAGCAGCAGCCACAGCCACAACTGCCTCAGCAGCAGCAGCAGCAGCAGCCACCTCCCAGTCAGCCACAGTCGCAGCAACAGCAGCAGCAACAGCAGCAAATGATGATGATGCTCATGATGCAGCAGGATCCCAAATCAGTTAGGCTTCCAGTCTCCCAAAATGTCCACCCCCCCAGGGGACCCCTGAACCCAGACTCCCAGAGAACACCCCTGCCACAGAGTGGCAGTGTGCCTGTCATGGTCAGTTTGCAAGGACCTGCCTCTGTGCCACCATCACCTGATAAACAAAGAATGCCAATGCCTGTGAATACTCCTTTGGGAAGCAATTCAAGGAAAATGGTATACCCGGAGAACCCACAGAATCCTTCGAGTTCACCACTGGGAGAGGTGTCCTCACTCCCTGAACCAAGTGGCAGTGAAGTACCATCCATCTCAGGAGGCTCAAATAACATGCCTTCACATTTAGTAGTCTCCCAGAATCAGTTAATGATAACAGGGCCAAAACCTGGACCATCACCCCTTTCAGCAACTCAAGGTGCAACTCCCCAGCAACCCCCTGTAAATTCCCTGCCCAGCTCTCATGGCCACCACTTTCCAAATGTGGCCACTCCAACGCAGACGTCAAGGCCTAAAACACCAAACAGAGCCAGCCCCAGACCTTATTACCCTCAGACACCGAACAACCGACCTCCTAGCACAGAACCTTCAGAAATCAGTCTGTCACCAGAAAGACTCAATGCCTCCATAGCAGGACTCTTCCCACCACAGATAAATATTCCTTTACCTCCTCGGCCAAGTTTAAATAGAGGCTTTGATCAACAGGGCCTAAATCCAACAACTTTGAAGGCCATTGGGCAAGCACCTTCGAATCTTACTATGAATTCTTCCAATTTTGCTGCCCCACAAACTCACAAACTAGATTCTGTGGTGGTAAATTCTGGAAAACAGTCTAATTCTGGAGCAGCAAAACGAGCTAGTCCAAGTAACAGTCGCAGGTCTAGTCCTGGGTCCAGTAGGAAAACCACTCCAAGTCCTGGGAGGCAAAATTCAAAAGCCCCTAAACTTACTCTGGCCTCTCAAACAAATGCACCCCTGTTGCAGAACGTGGAGTTGCCAAGAAATGTATTGGTCAGTCCCACTCCTTTGGCCAATCCTCCTGCACCTGGGAGCTTTCCTAACAACAGTGGGCTGAATCCTCAGAATCCCACTGTGTCAGTGGCTGCAGTGGGGGGTGTTCTGGAGGATAACAAAGAGAGCTTGAGTGTGCCTCAGGACAGTGACTGCCACAATTCCCAGGGCAGGAAAGAGCAGGTAAACATTGAGCTAAAAGCCGTCTCTGCCCAAGAAGTTAAAATGATTGTCTCAGAAGATCAGTCCAAAAAGGATGGGCAACCTTCAGATCCTAACAAACTTTCCAGTGTCGAAGACAACAAAAATCTGGTGTCTCCTGCTATGAGGGAAGCACCAACATCGTTAAGTCAACTTCTTGACAATTCTGGAGCTCCTAATGTGACCATTAAACCCCCTGGGCTCACTGATCTGGAAGTAACACCTCCAGTAGTTTCTGGGGAGGATCTCAAAAAAGCATCTGTCATTCCCACACTGCAGGATCCGTCTTCTTCTAAAGAACCCTCCAATTCCCTAAACTTACCTCACAGTAACGAGCCATGTTCAACCCTTGTGCATCCAGAATTGAGTGAGGTCGGTTCTAATGTTGCACCAAGCATCCCTTCTGTAATGTCAAGACCTGTCAGCTCTTCCTCCATTTCCACTCCCTTGCCTCCAAATCAAATAACTGTATTTGTCACTTCTAATCCCATCACAACTTCAGCTAACACATCAGCAGCTCTGCCAACTCACTTGCAGTCTGCATTGATGTCAACAGTCGTCACAATGCCCAACGTGGGTAGCAAGGTTATGGTTTCTGAGGGACAGTCAGCTGCTCAGTCTAATGCCAGGCCTCAGTTCATTACCCCTGTCTTTATCAATTCATCCTCAATAATTCAGGTTATGAAAGGATCACAGCCAAGCACAATTCCTGCAGCCCCACTGACAACCAACTCTGGCCTGATGCCTCCCTCTGTCGCAGTTGTTGGCCCTTTACACATACCTCAGAACATAAAATTTTCTTCTGCTCCTGTACCGCCCAGTGCCCCCTCCAGTAGTCCTGCTCCAAATATGCAGACAGGTCGACCTTTGGTCCTTAACTCACGAGCCACCCCTGTTCAGCTTCCTTCCCCACCTTGTACATCTTCTCCAGTTGTACCTCCTCATCCCCCTGTCCAGCAGGTGAAAGAATTAAACACAGATGAGGCTAGTCCTCAGGTGAGCACCTCAGCAGATCAGAGCACTCTACCCTCTTCACAGTCAACCACAATGGTTTCACCCCTTTTGACCAATAGTAGTCCAGGTTCTTCTGTTAACCGGCGAAGCCCAGTCTCCTCTAGTAAGGGCAAAGGAAAAGTGGACAAAATTGGCCAGATTTTGCTGACGAAAGCGTGTAAGAAAGTTACAGGCACTCTCGAGAAAGGGGAAGAGCAATATGGTGCAGATGGAGAGACTGAAAGCCAAGGACTAGAGACCACAGCTCCAGGTCTCGTGGGAACAGAGCAGTTATCCACAGAGCTGGACAGTAAAACCCCAACGCCCCCAGCACCTGCTCTGCTAAAAATGACCTCTAGCCCTGTGGGCCTGGGCTCCACCTCAGCAGGACCCAGCTTACCTGGCAGTGCCCTCCCTACCAGTGTACGCTCAATAGTAACCACTCTGGTACCCTCCGAGCTCATCTCTGCGGCACCAACCACAAAAAGCAATCATGGTGGCATAGCATCTGAGCCACTTGCAGGTGGCCTAGTGGAGGAGAAGGTGGGATCCCATCCAGAGCTTCTACCCAGCATAGGTATGTACTTGGGGCTTCAACATCTTCTGTCAGTTTTTTGGTGAACTGTCCCACAAGAGAAAGCTTGACTCCTTTCTACTTGGAGGAGGAATGGGCTAAATGGCAATAGTGGTAGTTTTATTTATTGAAAGTACATTAGAAAATATAGTTTTAAATTCCATGTTAAGTTTACATTTATTAACGTGGTTCTCTCTCAGCTCCTAAAATAGCCTTTCATTTATATAAAAGTTTTTCAATTTACAAGGAAGCAGTTTTACACATATTATTTCACATCATCTTTATATCAACTATGTCAGGTGTTCTTAACCCCTTCCTATAGGTGAGAAGATTAAAACTCAGAGAAGTTCAGTATTTGTTCACAGCCAGGGGTGGGGAACATGGCTGTGGCACAAGTGGCCTTCTAGGTCCATAAGTACAGCCTTTTGACTGAATCCAAATTTTACAGACCAAATCCTCTTTTTAAAAAGACTATAACAGAGAAAAATAAAGCTTTTCTTGCCTCCATTGCTGCTTTAAAAAGAACAGTCTTACAATCTGAAGACCACAGGTTTACCTGTGAACCTCTATTTTAACACTGTACCTTAAGTGTAAATAGCAGCTTCTGCAAATTATCCTTACTGTGATGAAGTCTTGCTTGTTACAGTTTCAGAGCAGGGTTCTCATAGCCCTATCTCATTGTATTCTTAACTCAGAAACCATTCCCTTTTTGTCTGGTCTACTCCAGAGGAAAGCTTTCCAAACACTAGGCTTTATGGTATTATATACAGGAAGAACAAAGTAGCTAAGAGTCAGATAGGCTTGTGTTTGTTTCATAGCACCAGCATTTACATTTACAAAATCCAGCTATCTAGATTTTGTCCAATTACTTCACCACTCCAAACCTCAGTTTCCTCCTTTGTAATGTAGGGACAATAATTCTAAGACTTCAATAAGATAGTACATATAACATGCTTAGCAAAGGGCCTGGAATATAATAATTATTCAGTAAGTCATTTAAAATTTGTTACTGCCAGTTTCTTATTGATATAAAATCTTTGTAAATTGGTCTGTTCCATTCATGTAGATCCACTTCATGCTATTTCCTATCCAGGTGGGCTAATGATGGAAGAACAGTTGTCCTTATGCCTCCTCTCTTTCCCCCTCCCTCTCCACCATGTTCTTTCTTCTGTGAGGCATAAGTGGTACAGAAGCTCTATTCCCTAGAGTGGAATCAGCCACACACTGGCAGAGTGGGGAAGGACCTTTACGATATCCTAGGCTGGCTAATAAGCGCCTATCTTATTTATGCAATAAAAATGTGTCAAGTGCCCACTGCTGAGTGGTAAGCACTCAGGAGGAGGGGCAGAAAGAACACAAGATTCAGGGTAAGATCAGAGTTCAAATTTTACCTGGTTACCAGTTGCAGTTAGACTTAAGTTCCTAACCTTCTGCTAAGCCATGTACTTCACTTACAAAATGGAGATTGTAATTCCTACCTTCCAGAATTTATATAAGGGTTCAACGAGAGGACTTAATGTCAGGTGGCCGGCATATTGCCTCACACAGAGCTTTGGAAAGGTTAATTCCCTTTCTTCTCTCTTGACTCTTCACCTCAGTGTTAGAGAGGGAGAGAGGGAAAAGGCCTTCAAGGAGTTTACTGCCCCTACAGGAGACAAAGATTTCAGAAAGCTTGTAGTTCTGTGTTTCTGATTCTAGTTCTGTTAATGTAGGTGAACCCTTAAGAATTAAAATGAAACCTACAATGAATTAAATATATCATTTACTATTAAATATTTTCATTTCTATTTCCTTTCAGCAATGTTTTCCCTTTGGTACCAAGAGAAAAATGGTGACATGATTAGAAATTATTTTTACTATAGAAATGGCTGAACCTTGGGAGATGAACCAGCAGCAGGAAGAAGTTTCCAGTTTTACTTAAGGCCACTCATTTTGCTGAGAGTGATTGTCTCTTCTTTTTTAAGGGCCTTCAGTGCTTTTACCTTGAAAATATGAGAAACCAATTCTGAAGTTAAAGGTAGAAGTAAAGATATAGTTTTATCAAATAAGCATACAAAATAAATGCCTAAACACAAATGCATTATTGACTGCATTACTTAACAGGAAGAGAAATTTATAGAATTCATAGTTTCCACAAAAGGGTAAAACTTATTATTGGAGAGTTTATCTAGGATTTTAGACTGTAGTGTCAAAATGGGAATGTCAAATGGAATAAGGCCAAAATGGGCCTTAAGTGACTGTGGCATATCTGTGCCTTTAATCTTAACTGTATCATCCAGGAAGGTTTTGTCTAGAGTACATCTTATATTCTGTTCCATTCCTCAAGGACCCAAGTTATCTATGTCTTTCGAAGCCTAATATTTCTCCTTTAATGTGCTGTCAGATTTCTCCACCTAGAATTGATCTCCCTTGCTTGGGACTTCTGTAGCACTTTGTACTGTATGTCTCCTTCATGTGACATCACAGTGCACTCCAGTGTACCACATGATATGTCTTATCTTTAATACTAGACTAAGTTCCTGATGTGCAAGGGATATAATTTGGTCTCTAAGGATACCTGGTGTAGTGTCTCACCCCTAGTAAGTCATTGTAACTATTTGTTAGATAAGTAAATAACATGTTAAACTGAATTATTTATTAAGTATAAATTGAATATTTGCTTTATGCCCATTACTCTTGCTAGGTGCTATAGGAAAATAAAAAATTTGGGAGATTGGGGTCAGGAGTTTGACACCAGCTTAGTCAACATAGTGAGACCTCTACAAAAAATAAAGTAGCTGGGTGTGTGTGGGTGAGTGTCTATAGGCCTAACTACTCAGAAAGCTAAAGTGAGGATCACTTGATCTCAAGATTACAAGGCTGTAGTGAGCTATGATCATGCCACTGCATTCCACCCTAGGTGACAGAATGGGACCCTGTGTCTGGAAAAAAAAAAAAAAGAAGAAGAAGAAGAAATAAAAGTATAAATTATATAAAGACTACAAGGAGTATAGTCTTTATTATAGAGATGGGATTTTTAAATGCTAAGGTTAATGGTATAATTGTATAGATGGGTTAGATTACCCACTAAGATATGCTTTTGGATTTTTAGAGTAGTGTTGACCTGATCTCAAGAAGCAAGAAATATGGGTGCTACTATTCTCATGGCCATCTCTTTCCCTGATCTTTATACATACAAAAAGGAAAAACAGGCCGGGCACAGTGGCTCACACCTGTAATAATCCTAGCACTTTGGGAGGCAGAGATGGGTGGATTGCATTAGCTCAGGAGGTCCAAACCAGTCTGCACAAGAGGGAAACCCCATCTCTAAAAAAAAAAAAAAAAAAAAAATAGCTGGGTGCTGGGCGGTGCCTGTAGCTCAGTGGGTAGGAAGCCAGCCAGGCCAGCTAAGACAACAGTGACAACAAAAAATAGCTGGGCATTGTGGCGGGCCCCTATAGTCCCAGCTACTTGGGAGGCTGAGGCATGAGAATTGCTTAAGCCCAAGAGTTTGAGGTTGCTATGAGCTGTGACTCCACAGCACTCACTCTATCCAGGATGACAGCTTAAGACCTTGTCTCAAAAAAAAAAAAAAAAAAAAGCCAGGTGGGTGCATATAGTCCCAGCCTACTTGGGAGGCTGAGACCAGAGAATCACTTGATCCCAAGAGTTTGAGGTTGCTGTGAGCTATGACTACACATGTACTCTACTGAGAGCAAGATAGTGAGACTCTTGCCTAAAAAAAAAAAAAAAAAAAAGAAGGAAAAACACGTACTCCTGTGTGATAGCCTTTGTTACTGAATGTTATAGCAGTTTATCTTTTAAGTGAGTTTTAAAATGTCCTTGTAATTTCAAGACCAACTTTAAGTACTGCCCCCTAGGAATGTGTTGTTTCAGTAGTTACTTAGCCCTTGATTCAGCTAATGCTTTCTGTTTGATTCAGAAAACAAAGTAAAAGGCCTGTAATTGTTTTTCTTGCCTTAGCTCCTTCACAGAATTTAGTCCCAAAGGAAACTCCAGCTACAGCACTGCAGGGGTCTGTTGCCAGACCAGGTAAGGCATACTTTGTGAACACATCTTGGAGTGGGCTGGTTATATGTGAAGGAACTACTGCTATCTTCAGCATCATGTTTGTTCTCATGGCAGGATATAGCTGCAACTATCCTATGTGTTTGTTTCAGAGCTGACTTCAGTTGAGTGGCAAAGCTTATATAGTACTACTTGAGGTTATTTTCCCCTCACCAGCTTGCTGTCTTTCTTACACATGCATCATGTCAGCCAAGGAACCCAAGCAGGGCATCTTAGTGCCCATGATCTGTCTGCAATTCAGCCATGAGTTTCCATTGCGAGTTTGCCCTGTTCCATGACCCTGGGCAGCTGATTAGCTGGCATGTGGTGACTTACTGGGGTAGCAAATGTCTGTGGACTAAGATAGTAATAGCATTATCATGACAAGAGTAGAGTCTTGTTCAGAGAACGTCTGCCACACTGAGGTAGCCATTCCTCCAGGGAAACAGAGTCATTTCAGTCATCTCTGGATGGCATTAAGTTTCACTCCCTTACCAGCATTGTGAATAGCACTAGGAATGGTGTTTGGAAGTAGGAGTCCATAGTAATCTGACAAATAACTGCTGTAGGATGTAGGTCAGCTCTGTAAGCATTAGGATCTTTATAGCAGCAACAGCACTTGTTCTGCCTTCACAGATTGGGCTGCTGAGGCAGATAAATTTCATAGATATGTTACACTTTAGTCTTTTTTGGCTTTTTGTTACTGTAGGTCATTAAGGGGTACAAAAATAAGAAGTGTGACTGGTTCCCACAAGGAGGTGAGAATCTCATTAAAATTCACACACTTGACAAAATTATTAAGAAAAAAATATTACAACTGTTTTAATTTTGTGAGTCTAAGCCAGGAAAAGTAAAGTTGTAATTATTTTACAACTTGCTTTTAGGGAGCTACATTCTATATGATGAATAGGACATTTTACTTTACATTTTTTAGATAAAATCAGGCCATTGAAAAGAATTTTTGACCAAAAACCATTTCAGTCAGCCAGACTCCTCCTTTGCTACAAACTGCCCATGTGATACCTGACTTTGTACTGAACATTTGTGAAGGGTTAGAATGGAACAAATTACTCAGAGAAAGGATCAGATAGTAAAACTCATTTTCAATGAGAAGAAGAGTAACTGGAGGCTCGGTGCCTGTAGTTCAGTGAGTAGGGTACCAGCCACATACACCAGAGCTGGTGGGTTTGAATCTAGTCCGGGCCTGCCAGATAACAATAACAATTACAGCCAAGAAATAGCTAGGCGTTGTGGCAGGCGCCTGTAGTCCCAGCTACTTGGGGAGGCTGAGGCAAGAGAATCTCTTAAGCCCAAGAGTTGGAGGTTGCTGTGAGCTGTGACGCCACAGCACTCTACCGAGGGTGACATAGTAAAACTCTGTCTCAAAAAAAAAAGCTGCTAGATAGGGGAAAGGAATTCCATTTCCTGCCCCAACTCTTTACCCCAGAAAATGGGCTTTATTCTTTTTTCCCCCTTCTCAGAGTAAATTAGCTAAAGAATACTGGTCCTTTTAAAAATTTGATGTAAAGTTTTAAATCTTAAAATATCCCCAGAGCCACTGGTTGCCTTCATCAGACCCCTGATCTCCACTTGTATGAATTAGCGGTGATAGTGTTACAATTTTCAAAAGCATCAAATTTTGTCATTTTTCAAAAGAGCAAACTAATCAAGGTGGATAGGTGTCACCTCTTTTGACTTGAGCCATCAAGCACATATTTATTACCTGACTCTATGTGCTCTAGCCAAGCCAGCAAGGTTGCAGAGACTCAGTGATTTGGTATCTGTTTCTTGTGGAGGGGTTTCCAGATTTTGTGGGTTAAACATACAGTGCTAACTAGTAAATGAAAAACAAGGATTCACTTCTACCATCGTCTTGCCTACTCATGCTAATGGCTGCATCAACATAATCATTATAGTGGTAATGTTAATAGCTAATGTTGAGCTATTACTAAGGGCCAGGTGCTATAGTATATATGCATTATTTCATTTAATCTTCTCAACTTTGAAGTGAGTAAATTGTTCATTCCCATTTTTTCAGGTAAGCCATTGAATACAGAACAGTCAAATAATTTGATAACCTAGCTAATCAGTAATTTTGATGTAGGCACTCTGACTTCATTACCTTC
This sequence comes from Galagoides demidoff, assembly GCA_963574575.1. Taxonomy (NCBI): domain Eukaryota; kingdom Metazoa; phylum Chordata; class Mammalia; order Primates; family Galagidae; genus Galagoides; species Galagoides demidoff. The sequence goes on along the minus strand of CAUYQV010028157.1, from coordinate 4,722 downwards.
AAAGTTACCACATAATCAGTAGGGTGGGTTAGACAAGTATACTGAGTATGAGATGCTGAATTCCCTAAAGGAGGAATAGTTACAAGGCTTGTGGGATAGGGGTTAGAGGTAGGAGAAATCACTGCTATCTGGTACGAGGTCTGACAATTAAGTTCACAAACTTGCCACTGTGCACTTACATTAGCAGTACTATACAAATAGCTCAGTAAGGTGTCATAACCTTGGTATATCAGTGTCTTGGTGGCATTCATTATTGTTGTTGCATGTTTTTATGTACCGTAGTAAGAATGTGTGAACTTGAATTAGAGTAACAAATAAACATTAAAGTTCTTATTAAACTTGGTAAGAATGGAAGTGAAATCAGGGACATGTAACTAAAACACGTAGTCCAAGTTAATGGGGACAATGCCATGAAGAAAACAGCAGTGTACAAGTGGATTAAACATTTGTCTGAGTAGAGACAACTTGTCACTGATGAAAAAGGTCAGGGCAGCCAGTAACAAGCAGAACTGACAAAAACATTGCAAAAATTTTATCAAGTTGTGCATCTTGGTAAACATCTATAGCGAAACAGGAAAATCTCAACTGAAAAGCTTGGCATGAAAAAGGTATGTGCACAGGGGTGGTGCCTGTGGCTCAAGGAGTAGGGAGCCAGCCCCATATACCAGAGGTGGCAGGTTCAAACCCAGCCCCAGTCAAAAACTGTGTTTAAAAAAAAAAAAAAAAAGGTATGTGCACATATCGTCCCAAAGGAGCTCAGCGATGAACAAAAGCATCAGCTCGCATGGCAGTGTCTGTGAGGGAGTTTTTAGCCAGTAAACAAATAATTGTATTGGAACATCCTCTCTACTAATCTGATCTCACTTTCAATGCCTTTTTTCTTTCCCTGAAGATAAAGGAAATATTGAAAGGAAGACATTTTGATGATATTCAGGACATCAAAGGTAGTAGACAATAGCTTTAATGGTTATTCCAGAAAAAAAGTTCCAAAATTGCTTTGAAGGGTGGACTAGGCACTAGCATTGGTACATAGCTTCCCAAGGGAAGTACTTCGAAGGTGACCATAGTGATATTCAGCAATGAGGTATGTAGCGCATTTTCTAGGATGAGTTTGTGAACTTAATTGTCAGACCCCATATAGCAGAGAAGAGCTTTTGGAAAAGTAGACCTACTTAAAGGCATGTAATTAGGAAAGTAGATTTTTTCTTGCTGGTGCTGAGAAAGAATGTCAGTACTCATTGCTGCAAAACCCTGATGGACAGATCAGAGAATTTCTTTTCATAAAGGGCATTGCTGGAAGATTGAGGAAGAGAGGAATATAATAGGGTTGGGAGGCAATATCTGTAAGCAAAGCATTATACCTTCTAAAACTCAGGAAGACCTTTGGGGGAGAATGCACCCTTAATACATGTTAAGACATATTTGAAGATTGATATCTTTTTCTTTAAAAGTGCCAAGAGGGTGGGCATATTTTAAGAATGAAAATAATCTCTTAGGAGAGAAAGAGGCTTATTTTACTAACCTAGTTGTAGCTAGTTGAAATATGAACCAGGCAGTATGAATTTAGTTCTACTGATCCAAACAGGATTATTTCCCAGTGTGGAGTAGAAATAAAAATAGACCAAGTAAGTGTCTTATGTCCTAGACAAACCAAGTTAGTCTGTGCCAGCTTTGTCTCTGTACCATGTAGGATGAGAATCTTGCTGCTAGGCAAAGAAGACACATAGCCTGAATAGGGCATTCAGAATTCTTGTGGACACCTAGCTTCTCCCTATGGCACATCTCATTTCTGTCCTTTGTATTTTTTATAGAAATCGAGGCAAATGCTGCCATAGTCTCTGGACAAAGGTAAGATGATCATTTCTGCAGACTTAGCATGAATACAGCATAAGCCTCTTTGAAGAATAGCAGCTTTCTCAATCTTGTCCTTTTCCTCCACTCTTGCACCATTATGTTTTTATGGCTAACGTAGAGAGCTGTCATGAGTCCTAAACCTTCAGAAGTAACATTTCTCTTACAACTTGGTACCTAAATTTCTACCTCTTACGGTCGTGTTGAACAGTAAATGAGAGAACATGCTCAGCACTCAGCATAGTGAGGAAATAATAAATATTCAGTATATTGCAGCTGTTATTATCACTGATATTAATAATCATCTTTGCAACTTCTTCTAAAGTATACTTGTTTGGCTGGATGCGTTGGCCCATGCCTGTAATCCTAGCACCCTGAGAGGCTGAGGCAGGTAGATTGCTTGAGCTTACCAGTTTGAAACCAGCCTGATCAAGAACGAGACACCATCTCTAAAAAACTACCTAGGCATTGTGGCAAGTGCCTGTAGTCCCAACTACTTGTGAGGCTGAGACTCTGTCTCAAAAAATAAATAAATAAATGAAGTATAGCTATTTGAGTCTCAAGATGAAAAAGAAAGAAAGCCATACATTTTTCTGTTAAACACTGTGCTGCCCTACATAGCTTAACAAATACATCTATGGCTTCATCATCATTAGCCCCAGGGTGAGGAGTATTAGCATTTTCCAAAAGTCATCCCTTTTTGACTGTAGGAATGCACTATATAACATTTTAAAGAATGTCTTCCATTTGTACAGCAACTTAGTTTATTCTCATTTAATCTTCCTATCAGTACTGTGGGGAGGTCGTAATAGCCAACATTTATTTGAATGCTATTCCATGTATTGGGTTTCAAGCTCCCTAGATGTATTATCTCATTTAATTTTCATAATATCTGAGTTGGGCCCTTTGGCACATGCCTATAGTCCCAGCTACTTGAGAGGCTGAAGTGAGAAAACTGCCAAGAGTTCACGACTAGAGTGTGATGCAATTATTCCTATTAATAGCCATTGTACCCCAGCCTGGGCAACATAACAAGCAAGACCCCATCTTTGAAAAAATGTTGATTTTCACATTATGTATTAGGGAAGTAAATTCTATCTTGTAGATAAGGAATCTAAAGCTCAGAGAAGTTAACTAAATAGGTCAAAGTCAGATTTGGTAAATGGTAAAGCTGAGATTCAAACCTAGGCCTTCTGACTCCAGAGCCCTCACATTTAACATATGTATTACAGCAGACAAGATGGGGACTTACAGATCAAGAGTCTGAAGCATAGAGAGAGCTAAAGATCACAGCCAATAAAAACATAGCAAAGACTTGATTCTTGTTCATCTGATTCTAAATTCATTGCTACTCCTATTATACCAGTCTGCCAGTCTAGTTTTATTTGGATTGGGTTAATATTTGAGTTCATTTCCATTTCTCAAGCATATAACAACTATTTGTCTAGAGAAATAAGCTAATTAGACCAAAAAATGCCTTGTGGTTATTTGTTTCCAGAGCTGTCTGAGTATTGACCATAAAAATACCAGAATAGTATTAATATGACTTTTGTTTTACCAGCAGAAAGAGGTACCTCCATTAGAAATCTTTCCTTCCTCAGAATCTTTGACCACTTTCTAGGATCCCAGCCAGAAAGCTGTCCTTGCTACCTCTAAAAGGAGGTATAAATCCTCCTGTCTTATAATTTCACCCTGGCTTCAGCTTCACCTGTCCTTGACTTGCCTTGGCTTGAGGTTGGGTGCAGGGCAGCAGCAGCTAAGGTAGTGAACAGTCTGGCCCATTCCTAGCCATAGTGCTACTAGCAAAGGGTCCTTGTGGCAGGAATTAATAATGGAATGGTAGTTTATAATTGAAGGAGCTAAAAATCTAGTGGAAGGAATAAGACATTAAAATAGAACATCTATATAGTCCAATGGGTGCTCTGGAAGGCCAAAAATAGACTATAAACCCAAGAGACAACTCTACTTGGGGACTGAGGTTGTGGAAGACTTCCCTTTTGACCAGTTTTGTTTTGTCACATTATTTTTATCTTAGTTCCATGCCCTGCAAGCAAATTAATTTTCTAATTTCTAAATTCAAATCCTCTAAAAAAAAATGTTTAAATGATTTTTGATATGTATTTTTTGAACCATGAAAGTAATGAAAAATTTATTAGAGAAAAACTGAAATTCAGAACATACAATTACAAAGAAGACAATAACACTAAACCAATATTCCTGCAACTCAGTAGCATTCACTGTTTATATTTTAGGAAGACTTCTAGTCCTCTTAACAGGGTATGCATACACATAAAAAAATGTATCAGACTTATATATAGCTATCTCATAGCTGTTCTTTTGTATATAGTTATTATATACTCAACATATAATGAAAACAGAACTATACAAAAAAAGAAAATGGAATTATACTAGTTATAATGTTGCTAGTTTTTCCCACTTAATGTATCATGAATAATTTTTCCTTAATTTTTCACAACATTACTTTTTTATGATTCCATATGGATATGCCATAATTTAGTCAACAAATCTACTATGGTTAGGCACTTATATCTTCTATTTTCACTAGTATAAACAAAATGTTTTAACATCTTCATGTGTGGCTCGGCGCCTGTGGCTCAATCAGCTAAGGCGCCAGCCACATACACCTAAGGTGGCGGGGTTTGAATCCCCAGCCCGGGCCCGCCAAACAACAATGATGGCTGCAACCAAAAAATGGCCGGGTGTTCTGGCGGGCGCCTGTGGTCCCAGCTATTTGGGAGGCAGAGGCAGGAGACTCGCTTGAGCCCAGGAGTTGGAGGTTGCTATGAGCTATGATGCCATGGCACTCTACCCAGGGGGATAGCTTGAGGCTCCGTCTCAAAAAAAAAAAAA
>CAUYQV010028156.1:0-17360 GCA_963574575.1 Galagoides demidoff | reverse complement strand
AAATTCTCAAGTTTTTAAAGATGCAGAGAAAAAAGACAAAGCAAATGAATAAAAAGTGTTCCACTGAACTTCTGCTTCTGAGAAGATGGAATAGAAACACTTTTACTTATTCTCTCACTAAGCACAGCCTCTGGACACGGGTTCGGTGCCTGTAGCTCAGTGAGTAGGGCACCAGCCACGTACACTGAAGCTGCTGGGTTCAAGCCTGGCCAGGGCCAGCTAAACAACAATGACAACTGCAACCAAAAAATAGCCGGGTGTTGTGGCAGGTGCCTATAGTTCCTGCTACTTGGGAGGCTGAGGCAAGACAATCACTTAAACCCAAGGGTTAAGAGGTTGCCATGAGCTGTGATGCCATAGCACTCTATTGAGGATGACATATTGAGACTCTGTCTCAAAAAAAAAAACCCAACTCTGGGTGTTGTATAAAAAACAAATGTAAGAAGATTCTGAGTGTAGAGAAAAGAAGGCAGACCAGCTAGAGACCTCGGGACGAATGAACAGTATGTTAGTAAACTTTCTGGGTTTTCTGTTAGTCTTATATACATCAAACTTGGAGCTGAAGAAGGTGGCAACTCAGAAACCTCAATAGTTACAGATATTAAAAAAAAAAAAAAGCCCAAACTCTTCAGCCAAAAGACAAGGAAAGAGGCAGACAAGCAAAAAGAAAAATTTTAGACAACTCCTCTACTCTAGCCAAACACCATAGGAAAAATGTGACTCCAACAAAACTCATGCTAGCATAGGTCCAATGGGGGGTAGAAATTTTCCTCCTTTACGCTGTAACAAGGCCCTTTCAACTCCCTCACAAGGGTGGTGTCAGAGAAGGCCAAGTAGGGAGTTGGGGCTTTCCTCTCCGCTGGACATGATGAGGTCCCTTCTACCCAAACCCAGCTAAAACAGAAGGTTTAAGTAAGAGCCACAGAATAACAGTAGGAAAATATCCAGGTTTCAGTGGAGAAAATCACTTACAATACCAAGAACCAGAAAAATCTCAACTGAATGAAAAAAAAAATAGATGCCAACAGAGGATCTGATAGACATTTATAGAATACTTCACCCGAGCAGCAGAGTACATATTCTTTTCAAGTGCACTTGCAGCATAGACCAAGATAAACCAAATCCTGGGCCATTAAAACAAATTTCAACCATCGTAAAAGAGTTGAAATCATAAAGTGTGTGTTCTCTGACCACAATAAAATCAAACTAGTCATCAATAACAGAAAGGTAACTGAAAAATCTCCAAACACTTGGGAACTAAACAGCACACTTCGAAATAATCCATGGGTTAAAGAGGAACTCTCAAGGGGAAATAAAAAAAATACATGGAACTGAATGAAAATGAAAATACATCATATCAACATTGTGGGACTTAGCTACAACAGTGGTGAAATGAAATTTGTAGCCCTAAATAAATACATTAGAAAAGAGGAAAAGTCTCTAATAATCTAGCTCCATCTCAAGAACCTAGAAAAATAAGAGCAAAATAAAACCAAAGGAAGCCGCAGGAAGGAAATAATGAAGATAAGAGAAGAAACTAAAAATAATTTAAAACAGAAACAATAGAAAAAACAGTAAAACAAAGAGTTGATCCTTTGAAAAAATCAATAAATTGATAAACCTCTAGCAATATTGACTGAACAAGAAGGGAAGATGCACATGACCAATATCAGCAATGAAACCGGGTGTATCACTGCAGGCTTTAAAAAGAGCATAGGAAATATTTCAAGCAACTACACATATAACTTTCACAATTTAGAGAAAATGAACCCTTTCCCTGGAAAACGCTATCACAACTCACTTTACATTAGCATTAAAACTAACTTGAATAGCCTTTCAACTATTAATAAAATTGAATTCATAATTACAAAACTCTCCAAAAAGAAATCTCCAGGCCCAGATGTTTTCACTGGAGAATTCTACCAAATATTCAAACCAATTCTACACACATTTCTTCCAGAAGAACAGAAGATGAGAGAATACTTCTGACTTCATTTTATGAAACTAGTATTATCCTGATAACTAAATCAAAGACATTACCAAAAAAAAAAAAAGAAAAAGAAAACTACAGACCAATGTATCTCATGAATATAGATGCAAAAATCATTAACAAATTATTAGCAAACAGAATTTAGTGATATGTAAAATTGTTACATACCAAAATGGAATGAAGTCTATTCCAAGGATGCAAGGATGATTCGATATTCAAAAATCGGTGCAATCTATCACATTAATAGGATAATGAAGAAAATTACATAATCATATCAGTTAATGCAAAAGAAAGCATTTGACAGAACTCAACATCCATTTATGATTTAAAAAAAAACACACAGAAAACTAAGAATATAGGAAACCTCCTCAAGTTGATAAAGAACATCTGTAAAAACCTTACATTTAACCTTATACTTACTGGTGAAAGGCTGAATGCTTTACCCCTCAGTTGAGGAACAAGGCAAAGATGTCTGCTTTCTCACCACTCTAATTTAACATTGTATTGAAATTTCTAGGCAGTACAATAAAGCAAGAAAAGGAAATAGAAGTCCCACAGATAGCAAAAGATGAAATGAAATAGTTTCTATTTGCAAATCCCATGACTGTTCACAGAAGATTCCAAGAACTACTCAAAGTAAGAGAAAACCTCTTAGGATAAGTAAGTTTAGTGATGCCAAAGGATATCAGACACACATATAAAAATCAATTGTATTTTTATGCATTCACAATGAACATGTGACAGTTTAAATTAAAAACACAAGACCATTTATAATTAGTTTAAAAAAATGATGTAGGTGTAAATCTAACCAAAAAGATGTCAGACTAGATAAATCTAATACGTGCAAGATTTGTATGCTGAAAGCTGTAAAACATTATTTTAAAAAGCAAAGAAAATGTGAATAAATGGAGAGACATACCATATTCGGTGGTTGGAAGACTCAACACAATAAAAGTGTCAATTCTCTTCAAACTGACATATGGCTTTAACACATTTCTTACTAAAACTCCAGAATGATTTTTTTTAGATACAGAACGGTATTCTAAAATTTCTATGGAAAGACAAACTAAAATGGTTAAAATAATTTTGAACAAAAAGAATAAAATGGTAGGAATCCAACTCAAGACCTCTATTTCCTAAAATGAATGTGTGCAGAATCCAATTTTCAGACTTACCATACAGCTACGCTACTCGAGACTGTGCATGGTACTGGTGGAGAAGACAAACACTGATAGAACAGAGGACCCGGAGGTGGACTCACAAAACTGTGCTTAACTGATTTTTGACAAAGGGGCAAAAATGATTTGACCGGGATGGGTAGACTTTGAAACAAATGGTGCAGAAACCAACGGGCATTCGTAAGCAAACAGACAAAACAAAACCCCCTCCCAAAAAGCACTTTAATCCGCATCTCACAATTTATATAAAATTTAACTCAAAATGGATAACAAACTTAAACTTAAGTGTAAACTGTAAAACTATAAAACTTTCAGGGAAACACATAACGAAGCTGGTTTGATTTGGATTTCTGATCCTGGTCTTGACTAATATACTGGGTAATAACACCATTCTTGGGTAAAAACGAAGTGTGGTTTTATGATGAGGACGCTGATTCTCTTTGGTGCCTTGGAAATGGTCTCTGAAGGCCTCCATAGGAAGCATCTCAGAACACCTTCAGCAATGGCATCACCAGGGTATAAAGTATATGTGATTTTCCAGAATAATGCTTTTGGGGGACCAATTCATTGGGTGTAGAAGTTCGCTATGACCTTGAAAACAAGAGAGGCTTTTCCTTTTATAATTTCACACTTGAGGTGGTATTTAACCTTCAATTCTGAGCGTCTCAGGGACTTTTATCCCTTAACAAGGCAGGAGGCAAGAAGAGTCTCCGAGGTGCTGTCTTTCCTGAGGATGAGAGGGCCCCTCTCCACGTGAGCACCTTGGAAAACCCAAGCACCTCATGACTAGTTTGGTTCAGGGGTTTTATGTGGGCACGGGAAAGGGTGTCCTCTTTCCCATGCAGAGGCTGATTCCTTTCTCATTAGCTGGAATCCCTTTTTTCTCCACTATTGGGAGCCCTTTGTCAACTTCCTGCAGGCTCAGGAGGTTTCCAGGCCAATTCTGCACTCAGCCTAAAGGGAATCAAGAAGTGTCTGCCTAGCCCAGGTGCTGCTCTGGTCACTTTTTCCTCTGGGGTTCCCATCTGGGTCCAGGCCTTGCAGTGTGATCTGCATTGCCCCTGCTCTTGCCTGCCCAGTCTCCTTGTCCCCAGATCAGGAGATCCATCCCCAGATAAGGAGAGGGGCAGGCAGCTGAGTGGCCCCCAAAGCTGACTCAGAGCTTGGGCCTGAGTCATGCTCTTTCAGCAGGGTCCAGCCCACGATTGGGTAACTGCCTTACCCTATGACTTCTCAACCCACCTGTCTGGCATAGACTGCCAGTCACTCAGTTTTCCTCAGCTACTGCTCTGTTGGTCAGGTGGCTCTGGGGTCATCCTGGGGAAACGAGGTTTGGTCCTGGTATGTGACAGGGCACTAAATCCCCTCTTATACCAAAGTACAAGGCTGCAGCCCGGTTTATTCTAAGGGCATTCCAAGGCTTCCTAGAAATCAGACTAGATCCAGCACAGAACTGGATAGTTCTAGAGAACTGATAGGGAAGTATCCTAGGCTTTGCTTTTTATTCCAAGGACAGACCAGGTCTGTCCAGGATGATATACTGGAACCCAGGTGTCCACAGGGAGCCAAGTCTATTCCAGGAACCCTAGGAAGGCCGCATAGTTGTATGGTAAGTAACTTGTTCTAGAGGTTGTGGGCAGAGTGCCCTAAGGCCCTAGGCCAAACCTGGACTGTTGGCACACAGCTGTTTCTCTAGAGGGGTAGTGTCCTGTAGCCAGACCAGGTAAGGAGGAAAGCCCTGTACCTCCTTTAACTAACTTTGCCCAGGAAGGGAGGCAGAGCATGAGGACTTGTCTGGTGTCTGAGCTATGCTGGAGGGTAGACCCAAGCTTGTCCTTCCTATGAGAGGAAGTCTATCCTGGGACCCTACCCTCATTCTCTGGTAATCCTATTGTCTTTCTTAGAAGCCAAGGAGGAAGGTCTTCTGAGAAATTCTGGCCTAGGAGCTCCTTGGCTGATTTCCAAGGATAAATTAAGAGAAGCAAATCTTCTGGGTAGACTGAAAAAGCCGATTCCTGTCCGTTTTCTTGAGGCTTCTGTGTCAAACCTAGTTAAGCCAGAGGCCAAGAAGTTCTGTATCCACCCTAAAATAAACCCATAAGAGGAGTCTTAAAAATCCAAACATCCAGTGACACTTTTAGAAGGAAGTGCTCAGAATCAGCTTGCTTGATGACACAGTAACAGATGATTCAGTAAAGTGACTTGCATCATGGAAACTGCAGGTGCTGTGGACACTCTCCTTTGTCACGCGGCCAGGGATGTTGAACTAAAGAGCCTAGTAAATGAACATGGCAGGAGAGAGTGAGGAGGAGCAGGGGTAGAACAGGCCAGAGGCTGGTCTCCCTGAGCCACTGCTCCTGGTGGCACTGGAGAGAGGACAGGGTGGGGTGGGGTAGGGGGGACCAGAGAATGAGAGAGTGCAGAAGAGGTCAGTGTCCAGGATGGGGACACAGTGATGGAGGATGTTCTGTCCTAGTAATATTTTTTAATTCTCCTGGTTTCTTGGACAGAAAAATTAGTCTTTATGCTAAAAGGGGTTTTCCCATGAAGGATTTGGGGAAATTCTGACAGTTACGGTACTTCAGGGAAAGGATGCCAAGTGCAAACCCAAATCATGGCCAATGGCAAGCCTGGTTTCAATGTTCATTGAATGTCCACTTCACTCTAGGCACGTCATGCATGTTAATATACCTGTACCTGAGTCAGCTAGCATGCAATACTCTAGGCCTTCCCTCCCCCAGATACCTATCACTATGTAGATTTCTGAAAGACTTCACTTGTTAATTTAGACACAGCTTTACTTAGCCTACTGACTTAAGAATCCTCTTCATATGTTAATAGGATTTGACTCAGGAACTTAGGGGAAAGCAGATAGAAATGGGTGTGAGAGACCAAGATGAGAGGTGTGGCTGGTACTGGTTGCTCACAGTAGAGTAAAGGAGACAGGTATGGCAGCCAATAATTACACCACTATGTAGTGGGTGTTTAAACAAGGCTCAGCACTGCATTTTGGAGCCCAAAGGAAAAATGAGTAACTGCGGAGCAGGGGGAGGAAGGTAAGAGAAGTGAGTTGAGGAATATCAGAAGTGTAGCAAGCCTTGTACAATAGGTAATAGGGATGGAGAAGGGAAGGCATTCAGTCCAGGGATGGCTCAGTGTGGGCCAGGTGCAGAGATCAGCAAAGGCACAGCATATTTAGGGAAGAATGGGGAGCATTGTGCCATGGGGTGGAGGGGGGGTGTCACAATCCTGGGAGTGGAGGTTGGGGAGGGAGGCAGCCTTGTGAGCCAAGTGGAGGATTCAGGGCTTTATCCTGTAAGCTATTGTGGAAGCAGAGGTTTCTGAACAGGAATTTTTGTGATTATCTTTGTGTTTTAGGCCTGCAACTGAGTATTCTTCCTTCCTTGTAGGCTGTGGGTATTCATGAAGTTACACTGATAGTGAGACTATAATTTCGTATGACTGTCCCACTTGCTGAACCACAAGAAACTAACTTTCTTTAAGAACCCCAACCCAACTATGATATCTCAGGGAGGGGTGGTTCTTGCTGGCAATTTCAGGCCTCTTGCTGCCTGGTCACTCAGCGGATCTCCAGCCTGGGGCTGCAGTTTGCCTTCCACAGGCCCTCCTGCCCTCACCTTCTCACCTGTGCTCACCTGCCTTCTGCAGGCAGGGCCAGTCTGCTCCATGTTCTGGCCTGTTCTCTCATCTTTATCTCTCATATTCATTCCTATCAACTTTCCTCGAGGCTCCTGAGTCAAATCCTATTAACTCACGGGGAGGATTCATAAATCAGCAGGCTACATAATGCTGTGTCTAAGCCTTTTAACACTCTGAAGGCCCATGGAAGAGTTACTTAGTCCAGAAGTATCACAGGGTTTCATCAAACTTATTTTTTTAGCTTGACACGCATTCCTTTTTTCTCAGTGTACAGAGCTGGATTTGAGGATCATTCTTAAAGAAACATCTGCTGGATTGAGCTATTGTTGAAAGCGTTTTAGCCTCCCTTGATTCAGGTCACTATGTTGAGTTTGTGGTTGTATTAAAGGAAATACCTAGTAAATCAGAAATATTTTAGAAAGCACGTTGAATTTTGGGAGCTTTTCCATTGTGAATGCTGTGCCTCTCTTCTTTAGTGTCAATAATTATGTAGTGGATGACAGGGTGCATAGGGGACATGGGTGGGTTCTGGAATCAAACTGCTATACTTTGAATCCCAGTTCTGCTGCTTACTGTGTGGCCTTGAGCAGCCTACTTAGTTTTGTTTTGTCTCAGTTTGCTCATCTATAAAATGGGGATGATAATAGTATCTACTACATAATAGTATTTACTACATAGAATTATTGTGAAAATTAATGGATGAAAAAATTTAGTGCAGCGCCTGGTGCAACATAAGGGCTCAGTACACGCGATGGTGTTGATGGTGGTAATAATTTTGAGGCTCAGCTGCTTTCCATGGTGGCTGAGCATGAAGGAAAGGAAGACAGTGGTAGAATTGCAGTGGTGTGAAAGGGATTAAATTAGTGGAACTTTCAGATGGGTTGAGCTATGGGACATGGATTTGTCTTCCCAGTGGACAGCACTGGAAGAGTTTGGGGAGCATTCTTCTGTGAATGAGATTCATTCAGGCTGACAATTATTTTTATGGGGCGGTGGGGAGGATTTTAAATGTAGCTTTGGCCAGAGTTTGGGGACATGAGCTGGGTAAGTATTATCTCTTTGAAATGAGATGGTTCTCGCTCGTCACAGAGTGTGGAGAAGTATGGAAAAGTGAGCTACTGAAAAAGACAAGCTGTGAAAGGAGGAAAGGATTCCCCTTTTGCTTGTGTACTCAGGTTGTTTTGAGAGCAAAGTGTCAGCAGGCTAAGAGCTAACTGAGTAATTGTTAGAGGCCCTCAGCTCTCTTCTGGCACAGGAGTCTCCAGGGGCAAGAGGCTCCACAGCTGCTAAGGAAGGAGGACTGGGGCCTTCCCTCCGGAGCCTGTTGCTGCTGCTCAGGGTTTAGCCTGGACGGTAGGAAGGGTCCTCATGAATTTCACTGTCTCAAGTTGTTTTTATTTGTAAGCAGGGAATGTGGTGGAATCACTGGAACCTTAAGAGGTCCCTCAAGCCAAAAGTCCTAGTGATTTTCTGCCCCAGACTGGGTAGATGGAACGGATCAAGTGCTCACTCTGGTCAGGCTGGGGGGTGCAGCATGAATAAGTCCTGTGTCCCCACATTCTTTAGTCATTCCCAATGCGTGCGGACTTCATGGGACATTAATAGGTGACCAGCCACCAAGAGAAGAGATGTCTTCTTTTCATTCCTCAGCCCTCCATTTATAATTTTTTATTATCAAGGGCTTCACATCACAACTTTGTGAAATAAAATAAAGTTAATTTTAGAAAAATGGAAATTCCCTTCCCAGCAGCACGATTATTTATGTGCAGTCTTAGCTGTGCTGTGAATATAGTTTTAAAGATTTGCAACTAGCTTGTAGTCTAGGTTCTCACTCAACATTATAAGTATCATTAGTGCTATTATATGGGTTCCATAATTATTTCTTAGGGCTTCATGACATATTTTCCATTGAGTTACTATACCATTATTTATTTAATCATTTCACCCTAATGCACACTTAGATCATTTTCTACTTTTGCCTCTGATGGTGATTGCTGTATGAATTGCCTTTGTATTATGTTTATAGTTGGTTTCTTCTATTAAATTTGTCCTTTAGATTAAAATCCAAGAGATCGGCTTATTGGGTTGAAAGGTATGAATGTTTTTTATTCTTTTTAATATCTATTACCTTTCAAAAGGATCAAATCAATTTACAATTTTACCAACTATGTATGATGGCGCCATTTCTTTTCCAACTTCTTTTACATTGGCTGTTGCTATTAAAATGTATTTTTCTTAGTGAAGTAGCTCAAGAATGGAAAAAAATATCCAATGCATTCAGTATTAATATGAAACCAATATATAGACAACTACATGCCCACACAAATGATAAAGCACAAATATAGTCTAGCAAGGAGTGAGGAGAGCACGGAGAGGGGATAGGGAAGGAGGGAGGGCAACTGACGGGATCTCACCTAATGTGGACAATGTGAGGGAGTATAGCACATCCCCTGGGTGAAAGGCTCAACTGCAACTTGAACTTTACCTTAGAATTGACAACAATGTAACCTGAGAATTTGTACCTCATATTAATTTGAAATTAAAAAATAAAATAAAATGTGCATTAGGCCAGGCAAGGTGGCTCACACCTGTAATCCTAGAACTCTGGGAGGCTGAGGTGGTGGATTGCTTGAGTTCAGGAGTTTGAGACTAGCCTAAGCAAGAGTGAGACCCTATTTCCACTAAAAAAAAAAAATAGCCGGGCATTGTTGCAGGTGCCTGTATTCCCAGATACTGGGGAGGTTGAGGCCAGAGGATCACTTGAGCCTAAGAGTTTGAGGTTGCTGTGAGCTATGATGCCATGGCACTCTATCCAGAGTAGCAGAGTGAGACTCTGCCTCACAAAAAATGTGTATTATAAATTTTTAACCCATATGCTTAAACTTAGTACCCTATGTCTGCTTCGATTGCATTTCTTGGGTTTTTAATATCTTCCCTCTGTCTAACCCTTAAGCCAGAAAGACCTACCAATCTGCCATGCTCTGCTGGTCTTGACTTTCTAGGAAGTTCTTACAAACCCCAATTTAATCCTAAATCCATTTTCATTGATTTTCAAAAGCAACTAGACTCTCCTCCCTTCCTGCCCCTGGAGGAGATGCTACCAGAATTTGATTTTCTTCCAGAATCTTCTAGTGTGGCACATTTTCTATCTGGTTGACTCCTCTAGAGAGCATTGCTCCCTCTCATTGATTCAGACATTTAGCACAACTGGTGAAGAATCTTTCTCCATACATTAAATTACAATGTGTTTTCTCATTTGAGCTGTCTTTTGCCATTTCATTTATTCATTCATTCCAACAGGTATTATGGAGTGCCTAGGATATTCTGGATGGTAGAGATATGACAGTGAAGATATGGGTTCTGCCCTCGTCCACTCATATTCTACTGAGGGACACAGACTATGGATAAGAAAGTGAGTGAATGTGTATGTTAGGCTGTATAAATGCTAAGGAAACAAATACTAAGGTGGGGGTGAAAGGGCACAGACTGCTGGGGAAATGTGAACAAGAGTGCGCTGGAGTTGGCTGGCACCAGCTCTGGGAAGTTGTGTGCATCTCTCTCCAGCTTCATATTCAATGACCTCATGGTGGCACCTTGAAATTGGCCACAGGAGGAATATTTAGATCAAAACCAAAAAATGCTATAGTTCAGGAACAGCTGATTTTTAAAAACTTGCCAATGTGCTGTTAGATATAGGATTTTGTCTAGGTTGGTCAAAGAAAATTTCACCCAGAAGGCACCATTTGAGGAGAGACCTGGAGAAGGTGAGGAAGGGAGTCATATGGATGTCTGAGGGAACAGCATTCCAGGCAGAGGCAACAGCCAGTGCAAAGTCTTGAGGCAAGATAGGGTTGGCATGTTTTAGACATGGTAAGGAGGCCACTGAAGAATATTTGGAGAAGGGGTGGAAAGAAGGAGAAAAATGGTAAGAGATAAAATGGGAGGCAAGGAGATAGGGGACTGGCAGGTAATAAGATCAAATGTAGGCCTTGTAGGTCATTGTAAATGTTCTGGCTTTTCCTTCTGATTTGAGATGGAAACCACTGGAGAATTTTGAGTTGAGAAATGACAGATTCTGATTTATGTTTTAAGAGGATCCCTCTGGCTGCTGTGTTGAGAATAGAACTGTGAGAAGGCAGAATTCCAATCTCTAGAAGGCTATAAAAATAATCCAGGAAAGAGTTGATGGTTGCGTGGATTGGTGGTGAAGGTGGCTTCAGTTCTGAATATGTGGTCAAGGAAGAACTCATGATATTTGCTAATAGATCGGATGAGATGACTCCTTTCCACTAAGGCCTTTTCCATATTAACTCTGAGGAGATTGTGTCAGTTCAGGAAGACTGGAGGCATGGTGGCAGAGTCTACCACCCAGAGGTTTATTTGGTTTATACTTCATTCTTTACACAAATCTTATTACAAGGAAAGATTCCCTTTCAACCATGTTTGATTCTGAGCAATTCAGTCCCAAAGAAGTCAGCCAAGCATAACTGTGGAGGAAAGAAGTCCACAAAAGTCCATTCCATCCGTCCCACACCCCACACATAGCAGCAAAGTTTACACTTGGCATGAGACATCTCTGGAACCAAGTGTGGGTCAAGTATAAGTATCACTTCTAAGTGGCTGTCAGAAGCAAGAAAAGCTATTTTTCTGAAATTTCTCTTTTTTAACCCCATAAACTCAATCGTAGATGTCAGATGGGCCTATGACTTGGCTTTGATCTTGTAGCCAAAGGCTATGGAGCAGCAGGATGGAGGGAACTCAGGCTCAGTTGTCACTACGTGGAGCAAACTGCTTGCCCCTTTCAAGACTGTCGTATGATAAAGGAAATATGAGCTTTCTCACGCTGTGGCTTTCTGGGAGTCTTCCATTGTGCAGCTTAAACTTTACCCTCACTAATACAAAAGCTGATTCCAAAACAAACAAACCAGCAGAAAATCAGAAAGTCGAAAGTGACATATTCCAACTGATGAGGAAAGCTTGAAGGGGCAGAACCAAGGGCAAAGGGCCATCAGGTGGCGGGAGCATCTACAGAAGGCCGGCCGCGATTAGACGGGAGCAGTGGATTCACACTTACACTGGTTACAGGGAGTAGAAAGATGTTGGTGAAAGAGAGGAAATAACACTAGCGTTAAGGCAGGAAGATTTTCCCAGAATGAGGTCAATATGTTCTAGGAAGTGGGGCTGAGGACCACGTGTGGGCCTATAGGGGAAGTTGTTCCACTGTGGAGAAGGCAAATATAAGAATTCATCCCAAGAGAAGATATTCTTGCAGACCCTGAGGAGATGGGCAGGAATGATCCAGTAGATCTTTTGAAAAATGTCTTTTATTGGCTGTGCATTAACCTAATCTATGCCGAGGGAGGGGGGAAAAGACGCCTAACAACCTTCCTCATTAAAGTTAATGGGGAATACCCTATAAAGTCTAAGGGCAGAATATGGTATGATGAATCTGTATGATTATTTCATGAAGCTTCCAAAAGATAAATAAAGCTCTTAAGAGATGTGTTTATTGGTGAACAATTTATATCGGTATACGTACCATGAGCTGGAATGTAATTGCTGAGGATAAGGTGGGAAACGATTACCAAGCCTGACTCCAGCTGGCGGTTGCACCTGTGGGAATGCAGTAAATAATTGCTGAATCACAATGAATATAAATTGGTGCTCTGGGTGAACACTTCCAGAGAGCCAACACACACCTCTTTACTCTCTTTAAGAAGCTGGGCTTGCCTGGCACTTGGGAGAGGCAGCAAGATTTCCTCTGAAACGACTTTGAAGGCTAGGACCCTGTCTTTTGTGGGAGGAAAGAAGCAGTGCCTAACACTCCAGGGTTCCGGGGAGGCACCTGTGGAAGCCCAAGTTTCAACTGGAGGGACTGGCTTTTGGCCTTCTCCGTAGCCCTCCGGGCAAGTCCACAGGGGAAAGAGCTCTGCCTGCTTCCTTCCTTTCTGCATTCCCCACACTTTGTCACTCTGCAGGGACATTCCTATAGTTCTGCTCCTTATCTCCCACATATGCCTGGGAGTGGTTTGGCTTATAGCGCACCCCTTTACAAAGGCTGCTCCTGTTGGCGCTGTGCAGTGTGGTGGTTCATGGGCACATGGGCAATGAAGTGGACCCGCTTGGGTTCAAGGCCTTGCCATGCCATTTACACCTATCAGCTCTGGGATGTTGGGCCTAGTGTCCTCGTTTGTGAGATGAAGATAGTATTTGTTTATATCCATTTTTCTCGCTAGACTGTGACCTTCATGAGGGTGTTTCTTTTTCTTATATTCTCAGATGCTAGAACAGCAATGCTTTTCTATGATATGAGTGTGTGGAGAAAGAGTTATATCCAGCTGCAGTCGGGTTCTCCAAAGAAGAGGCAATGAGCTGTCCTATCCTAATTAGTTGTGTATGTGCCTAGGGGGCTATCACTTTACGCTAAAGTCTTTTAGGTACAAAGTGCAGAAAAAGGGTGGAGACCGGGTGGTGATTAGCTGCTGGCATCCACCTGGTTAGGGTTCTCCAGGGTAACTTGAATTGAATAGGGAAGGGCAGTCATGAGGAGCATCTTAGGAAAGCACCAAGAGGTTGCCAACTGGACTTATATTAAGCCAAGGTGGCATGTTACTTGCACGAAGAACATAATTATTCTCCTCTCTCTAACCATGCCTCTTTGCAATAGAGCTTTGCCACTCTTCCTATCAGGAGGTGAAATCTCTTTCCCTACCCTTGGGTTGGCCTCATGGTTTGCTTTAGCCAGTTGAAAATGGCAGAAGTGTCAAAAGCGACAGTTCTAAGTCTAAGCCTACAAGGCCTTTCATGGACTTTTCTCTCTTCAGAACCTGTGTCTAGTCATGTGAACTAGCTCAGGCTGGCCTCCTGGATGATGCAGGATGGAGTGAATCACAGCCACGTTAGCCCAGTTTTCTAGGGTGGGCTTCAGAAATGTGAGACGGCACAGTGATGGTCAGCATAGCCAGCTAACAACTGACCTGTGGCTGATTGCAGATGTGTGAGGGCCTAGCCAAGAATAGAAGGACCACCCAAGTGAGCCCAGACCCAAATGCAATACATAGTATCACGAGCTAAGTAAACTGTGGTGGTTTTAGGCCACTTCGTTTTGCAGTTGCTATATAACCATAGATAAGTGATATATCATTTAGCAAAGTTGGGTGGGGTCTAAGAGTAAGAAAAAATGATGTGTGTCCCTTAGCCCATATTCAGCTCTCACTACAAACAAGTGGCTGAGGCCCAGCCATTGCACTTGAAACTTAATTATTTTATTTATTTATTTATTTATTTTTTGAGACAGAGTCTTACTATGTTGCCTTTGGTAGAGTACCATAGCATCACAGTTTACAGCGACCTCAAACTCTTGGGCTTAAGTAATTCTCTTGACTCCTCCTCCCAAGTAGCTGGGACTATAGGAGCCCACCACAATGCCTAGGTATTTTTCTGTTGCAGTTGTCATTGTTGCTTAGCTGGCCCAGGCTGAGTTCAAACCTTCCAGCCTCAGTGTAACCACTGTGCCATAACCATTGTGCTACAGGTGCCATAACCATTGTGCTATAGGTGCCAAGCCTATTTATTTATTTTTTGAGACAGGGTCTCACTCTGTTGCCTGGGTTAGAGTATAGTGGTATCATCACAGCTCACTGCCACCTCAAACTCCTGAATTCTAGAAATTCTCCTGCCTTGGCTGGGACTACAGCTTGTGTCACCATGCCCAGATAATTTTTCTACTTTTTGTAGAGATGGGTTCTTGCTATGTTGGTTAGGTTGGTCTCAAACTCATGGTCTCAAGTGATCTTCCTGCCTTGGCTTCTCAGAGCGTGAAAATTATAGGCATGAACCACTGTGCTTGACCTTTAAAATTTCATTTTGTCAGGCATTATAGGGGGAAAAATTTTTTTTTTGAGACAGAGTTTCACTTTGTCACCCTCAGTAGAGTGCTCTGACGTCAAAGCTCACAGCAACTTCAGACTCCTGGGCTTAAGCAATTCTCTTGCCTCAGCCTCCCAAGTAGCTGGGACTACTGGTGCCCACCACAATGCCTGGCTATTTTTTGGGTTGTAGTTGTAATTGTTGTTTGGCAGGCCCAGGCTGGATTTGAACCCGCTAGCTCTGGTGCATGTGGCTGGTGACCTAGCCTCTGAGCTACAGGTGCAGAGCCAGGGGGAAATTTTCTAACTGATGTCTGGGTCATATTAGCATAGCTGGTAAATAGGACAGTCAGTCCACATCCTGTCTCTGAAGGCTCAGTTCTAGAGTCTACCTTGTCTATGGACATTGTTTTTAAGTAGAGCCAGCTGGAATGTCCATGCTGCTCACAGAAGACCTACCTCAGCTTCATCTGCCACTTCATGGAGGTGTGTGAGGGCAGGTAAGCCTAGGAAGTTATAGATTGTAGCACTGGCAAGTCTAGACTTGAAACCTGACACTGACTAGCTGTGGGATATAACCTGCTTGAGTCTTGGTTTTTTCATCAGTAAAATGGAGATGGTCACACTTATCTCACAGGGTCATTGTTAAGATATTCAATGAGATAGGCCATGTATGGGTCCCAGCTTAGTGTAGGATTGTTGTGAGAGTGGGGGAGGTCATGGAGGTGTGGGAGCCTAGAAAAGGCATTTCCTCCCACGCGAATGGGGAAATAGTCCAATGTCCCCTTGCCAGCTATAGGCCTGGGTTAAGATTATCTTAGAGTCACTGGAGGAGGCCTAGGGCAAGGGACACTGCCTGTCCACCTCAGAAATTCATGAGCCTGGCCATGGGTCCTGCTGTTAGAGACTTAGTTGATGTCCTGGTCAAGAGAGGGCCCCACTCTTGGCACACCATCTCTAGTCTTTGTGCTGGTGATAGAGTGTTTAGTAAGCCCAGAAGTGACTTTCTTGATGGCCAGGGCTCATGTTTTCCTCACAGAAGAACATGCGAGTGGAGAATGGTTTTCTCATTTGCAACTAGTTCCCTCTCCTTCCCCACCAATCTGCACCCCACCCCTCAACATTGCTCCAATTCCTGTGGGTCAGCGAGCTGGGCCCAGGGGTGTGGATTTACGCCCATCAGAAGTCTGATTGAGGGTTAGGAAAAATCATCTGGGATGTGATGACAATCACAGGCACAGACCCTAGAGTTGTGGCTGCTGTTTCTTTTCATAGACTGCTCCCAGGGGCCCTTGGGCCTAAGCAGTTGCCAATATCTGCATAAAAGGTTTGTATATTCCCCATGGTTATAGAAAACTTTAAAGGGGACACACTTGAGCTCTGGGTCATCTTCTCTTCCCATCACCCTAAATTTCTCCCCTTATATACTCATTTGTAGACATTGATGTACAAAGATGAATTTTCTCTCTCCATTTATTTATACGGAGAGAGAATACATATATGTAAATGGGAGCATGCTCACTAGTAGCCTTTTTAAAAATACTTAATAGATCATAAACGTCATTTCTGATCAGTAAACATTCATTAAAAGACCACATTTTGGAGGAAAAAGACAAATTCGGTGCATATGGGATTTGTTTGGCAGTGTTGCTAAAGGCATGAGTTTGAACACCTTAAGAAGCATATATTGTTCAAACTCTGGCCCCGGAGGCATTTGAAGTTATCGTCCTGAGTTTTATATTATTGTTTACAATTACTATTATCCTGCCATATCTGTATTTCTCAGTAGGGAAATTTTGTCAATTTTCAGCAGATAGTTCCTTGTTGTCTGGGACTATTTTGTATAATAGCATCCTTGGCCCCCACCAACTCTATGCTAGGAGTGCCCCCAGATCTATGTGATAATCCAAACTGCACGCATGGTCCACACTGGGCCATGAATTCTTGTCTTAGGCTAATGATAAAATCATCATAGATTTTCCTACATAGATATATTTAAGTGTGATGACCTTATGTCCTAGTTTACCTGGGACAGTACCAGGGACTCCTGTGGTTCAGGTATACTTATTAATAGCACCTCCTTTCTCTCAAAAGTATCCCTGTTTGGATGATAGGTTGGTTGGTCACCTTAAGTATAAGGCCCTGCTTTAGTAATGGATAGATTTGTCAGGTTCTGCTCAAGAAAAACTAAAAGTGCCAAGGGTGCTAAGCGTGTCTTCTCAGAGTTTATCTGTGTGTCTCATGGTCAGTGGCTTCTACTGGGGGTGCTATAGACAGAACCAACTTCTGACTCCAGAGCTAAACAGTGGGGTGAGCTGCAACACAGGCACATTTTAAAAAATGTGGGCAAAGATTGGTTTAAGGACAGAGATAGGCTGGAGAAACAGGGTGTCCCATAACCCCTCAGATTCAAGAAGACCCAGAGTGGCATCATTCCCATTGAGAGTGCAGGATCTGATGGGTGGTGGGAGGGTGATGGGAAAGAATACCTATATATCTGTCTAACAAGGGTACAAGTGAACTTTTCTAGAACTAGAATATAAATGTGTTGATACAATGATTAACCAAATGACATGAAATTTATGTTAACCAGCTTGATGAAAGTATTTCAAATTGTATATGAAACAGCACAATGTACCCCATGTTTGCATCAATGTATACAGA
>CAUYQV010028155.1:0-19169 GCA_963574575.1 Galagoides demidoff | reverse complement strand
TAGGTGTGCCCAGGCCAAACAGTGGGGCTGGACACAGGGTCGGTGGCCCAAAAAGAGTGCTGAATTTTTGCTGCATATGCTTAAAAATGCAGAGAGTAATGCTGAACTTAAGGGTTTAGATGTAGATTCTCTGGTCATTGAACATATCCAAGTGAACAAAGCACCCAAGATCCGTTGCCAAACTTTACAGAGCTCATGGTCGCATTAACCCATACATGAGCTCCCCCTGCCACATTGAGATGATCCTTACTGAGAAGGAACAAATTGTTCCCAAACCAGAAGAAGAGGTAGCACAGAAGAAAAAGATATCCCAGAAGAAACTGAAGAAACAAAAAAAAAAAAAAAAAAAAAGAAAGAAAGAAAAGAAAAGAAACCTGTTGCCCCAGCCAACATCATGGTTATTGGCCTGGTATGACTAGATCTTTTCTCTTGTTTCTTACTTAATGGAATAGGATGATTTTTCCAGACAGGTGAAACCACACTTACATTTAAACAATGTGTTCCCACTTAAAACATACAAACTAACAAACAAACACACACTATATATATTCTCAGAGTGATTAGCCAATGTATTACCTTGGCATTGGTTTCCTAATCAAGAATGTGAGTCATCACAAAAGATTATAAAGTCTTTGTTATAGAATGATAATATTTTTTATCTTTTACCAAGCTGTTTGTGGTGTGCTTATCCTCTTTCTGATGTACTCTTAGGCTGCATGTTATTATGACCACAACCCGGGCTTTAGGGTCAGTATTCTAATCACAGTTTCATCCCTTATCCAAAGTATGATATTAACCCGAACAAGTTACTTAATATTTCTAAATCTCAGATTCCTCATCTGACCTACATCTTAGGACTGATGAGAACTTCAGTTTCTTATCTGTAAACTGTAAATAAGGATTTGTAATATATGTAATACACTTGGCTCAGTTCAGCTCATGGGTGTTTAAAAAATGATGGCTGTCATTGACAAAAACCTTTTTTATAAAAATACACAATGTGGCAAAATTCTTATAGATACATAGAGTGGAATTTAGTTTAGGAATAATCTGCCCTTCATAGTGATTAGAGTCCAAACCAAAGAATTTACAGCATATGTAAGATTAAGTTATTGGAAAATATAAGATTGACTTCTGTAAATGACTCAAAAAGTATAGTCTGTATTTTTAGTAGGTACCATGTAAGAGAATTCCATGACATGTGTCTGCTTAAATTTTATTAAACAATGTATTCCTTTTAGAATCACTTCTAGTTCTTATCAAAACTACATATAGCTCAAGTTTAAGGGTTTTCAACTTTGTAAATAAAGGCAGTTTCTTATCAGGGTCACTAAACATTTCAGATAGAATTTTTTAGATTATTGTGAATCTTATAAGTTTCTGGAATTATAACTTACAATAATACTGTCAGGTGAATTCTGGGTAATTTTACTTGATTAAATAGAAAATCTTATATCTGAAAAGAGTAATTTTGTCATACAAGTCATTATTTTACTAGAAATAGCACTGGTTTTGGAATAGGAATCTTAAATCTCTCTTGCAATATGTTTTACCTTGATGACAACCACAGAAACCCTCAGACAAATACCAAACAGACCTGACCTTGCTTAGTGTGTAAGATCAGATAAGATACGGTGAGGTGGCAAGGGTAGGCCTAAAGAGTATATAGGAAGTCCGTACTAGTTTTTCTATAAATCTAGAATTATTGCAAATAAAAATGTTTTCTAAAAAACTAGAGACTCAGAGAACTTCAGTTTCTCATCTGTAAAATGGAAATAAGCATTATAGCTCATCTTCCTATCTGACATAACTGTTAAAAGGATAAATGCATAAGGCAATACAAATACAACTTAAGAATGCCACAGTTCTCTGCTATGATTCTTCCTTACTTGACTTTACCCATTTTACCAGCTCTGATCTTCCCTTCCTCTTGACTGCCAAAGTAGTTCTTTGCTTCTTTAAAGCCTCTGTGGTTACTTTATTTAAGGTGAAACACTGCCTCACGTTGCCAAATTACTAAAACAATCCTCCTTTCATCATCTTCTTTGTAATCCATTACACACCCTCTGTGGCATGCCTTCTTTAAGCCTTCTTACTTAAGAACTGGGCCTAATCACCACTGACATTTAATCAAATAACAGTTATAATGTATTTACTCATGAGTAAAGGCTGAATAAAATTTGGGCACTGACATCTAAGACGATGGGAATTTCATCATCAATTATCTTAACAGAAACCATTTTGTTAAATAACCATAATTACAGGTTTTACATTTATGATTGTAGGGAATTTTGCTATTCTGCATTCTTTGAAGCCCAAGGGGCAACCACTGAGTTCAAGCTACTTGAAATACCTATACTGAATCGGTGTATAGCTAGGGTTTCTTTAGAAGATATGTCCCTGCAAGAGTTTATTGCTTAAATCTTTTATACCACATATTTTAAAGGTGATTTCTGGTTCTTTTCTAAATTTTTTAAAATAAGTAAACTTATAAGAATTGAAAATAGACATTAATTTTCTGAATGTGCAGACATTTCTGCTTTTTCCCATTATTTGAGAATTCCCATGTATTACACTTGAAATAAAACCAATCTTAATTTCTGTTATGGCTGTTATATTCCTATGATAGTCATATTTAGTGAGGACTATGACTTTCTGGAGTTTTTTTCAGTGACTAAACCTAGGCATACTCAGGAAATAATTTTCTTCCTTTTGTTTTGTGTTAACTCGTGCTTCCAGCTAGATCAAGTCTCTGTGTCAGATTTCTATTGATGAAGTTGCTCATTTCTGACTCATGAAAACAACTCAGCCAATTATGAGAAAAGAAAATTTAGCTTTAAAATGATTAAGAACATTCTTCTTAGGGGAATAAACAATTTAATTTGATCCGTTTTGTTTCTTAATCTTAACTCACATATTATCCAGTTGTAAAGGCCTATTTTTCCTCTCTATTTCCCTAAGAATTTTTCCTATACTGGGGACTTCAGTGGAGCATAACATAATAGACTTCATTATTCATGTTTTCATAGTTTCATCTTTCTTAGTTTGTAAAGCAGAGTGATTGAGATTTATTGTTAAACATATTTTATATCCCCATTTTTATAAAGTTTTAACAAGAATATTTTCCTTTGCAGCTTTCTAACAATAACCATTTTCTTTTGTTATCTTCTTATGTATTTACTGTAAAAGGATAGATCCATTTTTAAATATTTTATAAACTGGGAGAGTGCAGCTATCAACTTAAATTATAGATAGTAAAAGCTGCAAACTAATTGTCTTAATACATCATTGAGCCAGATATCTGTGCTAGTCTTTAACATTTCTGGCAGCACTAGTGTACCACGTAGATAGGATGTAGCATTCTCATAGGTGAGGAGAAGTCCTGTTGTTTTGGCTCAGGAAAGTTAAATGTAGCAGTGTTTTTTCTGGTTTGTGTTTTAGAAGTACTCTTGTCTAAGCCCTCTGTATTTAAACCTGTCGTTTTTTGCAACAGACCATGATGTCAGAACCAAGGAGGATTTTGGTAGGAATGATATGTGAGTTTATATTTGTATGAGATCACTCTGTTTCATTTGTGGGAATTTAGTTGTTCCTTTAGTATCCTGGTCATCTTGTGAGTCTCATGTGAAATGGCTGCTGTTTTTTTTTTTTTTAAATTGAATGGTAACTATGTACATTAATGCACTTCTGGGGTACAGTGTGGGGTTTTCACATGCAATCTGAAATACTTCCATCAAACTGGTCAACACAGGCTTCATGTCATTTTCTCAGTTATTGTTTTAAAACGTTCACATTCTACTCAGAGTGATTCACTTGTACCCCTGTAAGAAAAACCTCAGAAATAGTCCCTCCAATCCCCCTCCCTCCACCCATTCCCCTTCCCTTCTATCTCCCCCCTCCCCATATTCTTAGGCTATTTGGTTATAGCTTTCATATAAAAGGTATAAATTAGTTTCATAATAGGGGTGTGTACATTGGATACTTTTTCCTCCATTCTTGTGATACTTTGCTCAGAAGAACATTCTCCAGCTTATTTCAGCTTTTCTATTTCCTGTTTTTGCTTATTTTTGAGTTCGCTTCTCTTTCTCATTTTATCATTTTCTCTTTCTTTCTTTCTTTCTTTCTTTTTTTTTTTTGAGATAGGGTCTTATTCTGTCACCTGGGCTGGAGTACAGTGATACCATCACAACTCAATGTAATCTCAAACTCCTGGGCTCAGGTGATCCTCCTGCCTCAGTCACCTAAGTAGCTGGGACTGCAGTTGTGTGCCATCTAGCTAATTTTCCTACTTTTTGTAAAAACAGGATTTTGCTCTTGTCCAGGCTGGTCTTGAACTCCTGGCCTCAAACAATACTCCCACATAGGCTTCCCAAAGTTCTAGGATTACAGTCATGAGCCACTGCTCCCAGAAACTGTCTCCTTTCCTCTTCTCTCCTCTCCTCTCCTCTCCTCCCATCCTCTCTTCACATCTCATCTCTTCTCTCTCCTTCCTTCCTTCCCTCTTTCTTTCTTCCTCCTTCTCTTCCCACCCCTCCCTTCCTCTCCCCTCCCTTCCCTTCCCCTTCCCTTCCCTTAATTCCACTGTAAGAATTTTTAGCTACAGCCTGCAAATTTTGAAATGTGATGTGTTTATGATATTTTATGTTGAAATATTTTCTAATTTTTCTGGTGAATTATTACTTGACCCATGGGTTATTTAGAAGCCTGGCATTTAATATTTGAATATTTGGGAAAATTTTTAGGTATCTTATTTTTATTGATTTTTCACTTAATTCTGCTATGATCATAGTGTACAAATAGTTTACCTTCAAATTATTTGCCCTTTTTGTTTTCTTTTCTTTCTTTCTTTCCTTTTCTTTTTTTTTTTTTTTTTTTGGGTTTTTTGGCTGGGGTTAGGTTTGGACCCACCACCTCCAGCGTATGGGGCTGGCGCTGCCCCCATATTTGCCCTTTTTGTATAAAGTGAATCTCTTGTAGGCAGACTATGTTTGATTTTACTTTTTTATTCAGTCTATCTTGACTGTTACATTTATATTCACTTATTTACATTTAATATAATGATTGATATGGTTGGGTTTAAGCCTGCCCTATTTCTCAGTTTGATGAGTCAAATTTTGTTTTTATTCCCCTATTTCTTCCATTCTTACACAAAGACATGCGGACTTAAACAGATGGAGTAAGTCGTCAAAAGTTGCAGAGCTAGGGAATGCATCAGTCCGCAAATCCCTGTACCTCTGCATCTCCACACAGCCTCTTGCTTAGCTCTCTTCTCTGTTCTCCTTGAGGAAAAGTGTCCAACTTGCAGAGTTCCCTCCTGAGCAGTATGACAGATCCAAAAATCAGGAACAGTGGATGTTCTCCATCAAAGCTGGCAAGGTGTGAACCCCAACACTTGGGAAACTGTCATTAGATGACTTAAAGATCCATGCAACTGATCTCTAGGTCAAAGAAAATTAGGGGGATGAAAACTTTGGAGAAATGTCCATGAATTCAAGTGGGGTTAGCAAGGGCAACAGATGTCCCACTCAGGTACAGCAGGAAGGAACAGAAATGCAACTCCCAAACCCAGACACCCCCCACCCAAATAAGGGCTACGCATTTTTTTACTTTGTGAAAAGTTACCTGGAGCCTTTTGGATTGGACAGTTAGAAACGACATCATAGGAACATCTTTGACACAGTCTCTGGATCCACATGAGCTAATACAGTACTATTTCAGTGGCTCCAGTTTCTATAAAAATTTTAGTTTAAAAAATGTCCAAAGTTGTTCTCACATCTTTCAGGGTGTTTAAGAATAAGTAGCCACATGGACCAGATGTTATGGAGCTTAGTACAGACTAAACCTTCACTGTGTAAAATT
The DNA here is from genome assembly GCA_963574575.1 of Galagoides demidoff. NCBI lineage: Eukaryota > Metazoa > Chordata > Mammalia > Primates > Galagidae > Galagoides > Galagoides demidoff. Next base: position 13,310 of record CAUYQV010028155.1, on the reverse strand, counting down.
AACCACTCATTTGTCTTTGCCACTGGGAGATTTCCAAAAAAGACCTTCACCAAGGATTCCATCTTAGAAATTTAAGCCCAGAGACTGTGTCTAGACATATAAGCTTGTTGGCAAATAATGTTGATTTGAAGCAGCTTTTTATTTTTGAATGGATGAATAAAACCAAGAAAGAATTGATGAATGTGTAATTAACTGATTCAAAATGATTTTAAAAGCAAGTCCTATTGCGTTGAAAAAAAATACCAAATGGCTCTTACCTTACGATTGGTGTTTCTTACTGTCAACTCAGATGTGTGGGTCTCAGAACTCTGGTCCTGCTGCCCAGAAGGCAGTAGACACCAAATAAATATTTGTTGAATAAACAGATGAATGGATAACCTTCAAAAATGCAGATTCAACAATGGAGACTAGAAAATTAAGATGCTTTCTGAAATGGAATCGAAGACCTTGTTTGCCACACCCAGCAAACCCCTGCCCTGGGAAGCAAAACCAGGCCCTGAGCTGACACAGTCCCTGCCCCAGATGAAAGGTGGCCGCCACCACCACCACACCTCGCCTGAGCCTGCCACTGGTGCCTCACCCTTACATGAGAGTGGGGGTTTGACCAGGGCTCAACCCAAAGTGGGGTGTAAGACAGCAGCTGCTGAATACATCATGAGAGTTAAATTTAGACCAGAAACAGCACTGCACGCCTAAATGGGAATATGTTCTACTTCAGAAAATCTGAAGAAATGAATGAATTTTTTTTATTAATTGATAGCTGCATACATTAATGTGAAATGAATGAATATTTTTAAAAATTATTTATTTATTTATTTAATTTACCTTTTTTGAGACAGAGTCTCACTATGTCTCCCTTGGTAAGTGCTGTGGTGTCACAGCCCACAGCAACCTCAAACTCTTGGGCTTAAGCGATTCTCTTGCTTCAGCCTCCCAAGTAGCTGGGACTACAGGCACCCACCACAACGCCCAGCTATTTTTTTGTTGCAGTTGTTTAGCTGGCCTGGGCTGGGTTCAAACCCGCCACCTTCTGTGTATGTGGCTGGTGCCATAACCACTGTGCTACAGGTGCCGAGCCTAAAAAAACTTTTTGGACCCAAACTACTGTACACAAAATTTAATAAAATGATGTTAATATATAAATAGGTAGCTAATAAATTTACTTATTTGTTCATAACAAATTGCATGTTTATATATCCTACAAAAATAGGTAATAATACTTATATATAAATACACATGACATATGTAAATGTATATTCAATCTATAAACATATTTTTGTTTATTTCTCTTAATCCTGGGAAAATATCTGATAATCCTACCAGTTTCCACTAATTTAACCTTACTGATTAGATTATCTCTCATGTGTAACTCAAAAATGTGAAACTTAAAAACATTCACCAGAAGACAGATAGTCTTCCTGGATATTACATGTACAGAGATAAATTCAAAACAGAGAGCTGATACCAAATGGATATTAGAAGGGAATTGCTTGATTGAATCTTGTCTGTGTTATCAGTTACGCAATAAGGAATGTGTTTGCTTTGCCTGCAGAGCGGAGCCATCACTCGTGTGGTTAGTCTTCACCTAAAAGAGACCAGACACTGCTTGGTGGCAATTGAAAACCAACATTTTTCTTATTTAAGATGATTGGAATGACGGATGCATAAATCATAACATATGAAATTCCCCCATAACTTAGGCCCTTTAATATTAAACATTTGTTCAAATTTCTTGACAACCACTGCATGTGGCACCGCCTGCCCCTCACACTTGTGTGAACACAGTGTTTTATAAGATGCTAATGTCGCCTTGGCCCACACGGTGCTGCCTTGACCTGGGAGGCTGACAAAAGTAAATGAGAGGTGGTTAAGAAGCATGGCTTCAATCCATAACTGACGGCACGTGGCAATCACTTTGGGGCTACTTCTAGATTTTTGTAAAGAAAATGAAACAGATTGGATAATCCGTTGAATGATTATTTTCGTCAGGGGGAGTTCTTGTTTTGTACTGGTTTGTTTATTTCTCATTTTCTTGAGGTCACAAAAAAGACCCATAACTGCCCTGAAGGAATCTAAAACTTTTAAAAAGTAGAATCAAAAATGTGGAAAACAAGTTACTTCATTAGAATATTAGACAACAGTGAAAGCAATTGGAAATTGTTTTCATATTATGTATTTTTTTGAGATAGAGTCTGACTCTGTCACCCTAGGTAGAGTGCCATGGTGTCATAGCTCACAGCAGCCTCAAATTCTTGGGTTCAAAAGATCCCCTTGCCTCAGCCTTCCACCTATAGCCTGCCTGCCAAAATGCCTAGCTAATTTTTCCATTTTTAGTGGAGACAGGGTTTCACTCTTGCTCAAACTGGTCTCAAACTCCCGAGCTCAGGAAATCTAGAATGGATTCTGGATTTGACTCCCAGAATGCTAGGATTATGGGCATAAGCTACAATGCCCGGTCATACTATGGAGTATTCTTATGAGAGAACACAACTCAGTCTTCAAGGTTATGTTTGCAGGGATTTTAGTAATGGGGAAAAGGTTAAATGAAACAGGTTACAGACTATGCAGCATGTATTAATATATCATTGTAAGATATCATGGCTAAAAATGTCTAGAAGGAGATACACATATTTCATAGAAAAGTTGACTAGTACTTATTGTTTCTTGTCTTTCTGCTCACACTGTAAGCTTGTACTGATTTCAAAATTGGAAAAACCAAAGTTTACTTTTTAAGTTTATTTTTCTAATTAAATTGAGTTTGGGAAGTGGGGTGGTAAGAATTGGACTGTCTCCTCTTAAAGGACACGTGACCTCAGCTCCTGTCTTCTCTCAGGCACCTTGTGTGTCCCCACACAAGATGGGCTGACAGAGCCAGTGTGCTGAGTGAACTGTTTGCACGTCCAAACCTAGGCTGCCCCCTGGGGTGACAGTTACCTGGCTTCACAGGACTGAAAGAGGAGGCAGGAGGCTGTGGCAGCTGCTACTGGTTCCAAACAGCAGTGAGGTCGTCCTTGCTACTGGCTATAAAACAAGAGGTAAAGCTGGGCTACTAGAGTATCCCATGGTTCCGGGCAGCTCCCCACTCTCTGCACAAACCCTGCTGCACCCACATACCCTTTCTCCTTTTGTAAATGGCAGGGCTCCAGTTAATTGTGAAGCTCATGACTTCTATCACCTGCGTGCAGGAATCTAGGGGACAAGTTTAAAAACAGCATCCCATGGTTGGCCCACCTTCAGAGAAGGACTCCCAGAAGGGTACTGATGGGTGGTCAGAGTGTGGAAAGGAGCCTCAAGCCTATGGGGCAGAGGGCAGCAGGGTAGGGGACAGATATACTGGATCTGGAAGCTCAGCCTGCACGTCTGAGGCAGGAGGCCCCCAAGCAGGGCTCTCACCTCCAGATTAGCTCTGCATGCATTGAGGGCCAAGGACAGACACTGATCAGACATACTCCTGATCATGCAGGGGGCTGGGCCTTCAGCTGTGCAGACCAGGAGTGGAGGAAGCAGGAAGGACAGAGAGACCAGGAAAGAGGGGCACAGAGACAGAGACACAGAGATGACCGAGGGTCTCAAACTCAGTGACCAGGGCAAATGTTTCCCATCTCTGTCCCCTCCTCCCTTCCAGGTGGGGGTCTTTGACACATCCATTCCTCTGACTCAAACCCTTCTGCTTGGAGTAACAAAAGGTCACGTGCATATGTAGAACTTTACAGCTGGCAATTTTTTTCCAAAACATGATTCTAACGAAATGCACAAACTATTCCAAATCCCAGAGAGGTCAAACCCCTTTCCTAAAGTCACACAGTAGGTCAGGCTGGGATTAGAATCCAAGGCAAATTCCACTGATCCTCCTGGACAGTCCCATTGAAGCTCACCCGGCAGAACCCAAGCACTGTGACCTTGAGGGACAGCTGTGCATCTCCTAGGTGGGGACAACTTTCTGTGGATAGGGGGCCCTCAGGTTGGTGCAACAACCCATTTCTGTGGCTTTGGGCTCCACTGGTGCTGGCCTGTAGGGAGAGGCAGCCAGTGCTGTGTGGCCTACTGGCTCTGCTGCCAGGTGTGATGGATAGGCCACCACTGGCCACCACTGGGCCTGTGAACAAGAGCTGGGGTGGGCAAGAAACAAGGCCACTGTGCATGTGCCAGCAAGGGGGGGGGCACACCTCCTGGCTTAGATAAGTGACTCCTGCCCTCCCCCACAACTCCGTCAGCCCCGGTCACCACTTCCCTTTCAAAGCCACCTCTCACCAGCCCCACCATGCAGCATAGGCCTGCAAGAGGGCAGGGGCATGAGCAGGGATCCTAGCTCCCTGTGATCCATCCCCCCAACATGGCTGCAAATGCCCATGTGCCCCACAGTGGCCCCCACACCACCCAGCATAGACCCCAAGGAGACCCCTCCGCATAGCCCTCGGCTTGGTTGTTCCCTTGTTCTCACTAAGGCCTCCAGGGTGAAGCCACAGAGGCACAGATGGCACCCCTGAAAGCCAGATGTCATTGTCCCCATGTAGGGAAAGCTCCTCCCACCCTCCCCGCCTTTGCTTGCCTTGTTTTTGTTACTTTCTTCATTTACAAAATGGAACTTGAAGGCTCACTTTGTCTGCCCCAAAGTGGGAGTGAGGCAGCGGGGACAGAGCAGCCCTGACCCAAGGGAGGATGCAGGAGGGAGGCACTGGCCATGCCGCTGGCCATGCCAGGGCTTGTGGGTCAAGACCCTGGTCGCCAGACTCTGGCCAGGAATGGGGCATGCAAGCCATCACCTGAGGTCTTGCCTAAGACCCTGTGATATCCTGTCAGCTGCTCCTGTAATTACTAGTATTGTTACTATTACTGCTGCTACTACTACCACTGCCACTTCTGCTACTACTGCTATCACTAGTACTATTACTACTAACTGTATCAGTGTTACTACTATTACTAGGACCATCATTATTACTACGGCTATTACTAGGGCCATTACTATTACTACCCCCACTACTATAACTGTTATCACTATTATTATTACTACTCCTGTTACTGCATTTACTGCTATTATTGCTATTCTTACCATCACTATTACTGCCGCTATCACTATTACCATCACTGTTACTATAATACTACTATTACTAAGACCATCAGCATCACTACTATTACTATTCCCATTACTTACCACCACTGCTGCTACTACTGCTCTGACTTCTGTCCTAGGGAGCCTGGATGAAGTCACCACCTCTGCTGCCTTCAGCTATTTGCAACCACAGCTTCCCTTTCATGTGACAGCCACTTGCAGGAGGCTCCATGTGAGGCTGCCCCCCCAACCAACCCCCTCTGTCCTCCTCTGACAGGGTGCTCTGTGCCCAAGGTCAGCCCAGGTGTTGCTCTGAAGTCCTCCCCAGGGCCCAACCTGGAGCCTGTCCTTCCACCCACACAGTGGAGGTGTGTGTGCTCTTGTCACGATGCCAAAATTCAGGATTATTCCTGACAAATTTAAATAGTCCTGATTACTGTTTGTTGAATGAGTAAATGAATGAATGACTATAGGCTATTTATTCATTTATTATCTTAATTTTTACCAAATAAAATCTATGTGCTTGCAGCTCTGTTTGCTAGGGCTGCCCTAATAAAGTACCACTGACCAGGTGGCTTAAAACAATAGAAATGTTTTTGTCTCTCACTTCTGGAATCCAGGTGTCAGCAGGGCTGGTCCTCCAGAGGCTCTGGGGCAGGACAGAGGGCATCTGTGCCTCCTCCTGGCTTCTGGTGGGTGTTGGAAACCCCTGTGTTCCTCATTCCTGGGGACATCTCCCTCTGCCTCTGTCACACGGCCTTTTTCTCCCTGTGTCTCTTCTTTTCTTATAAGGACACCAGTCATGGGACTAAGGGCCACCCTACTTCAGTGTGACCTCATGTTAACATAAGCAATGACATCTGCAAGGACCCTGTTTCCAAATAAGATGGTCCTTATAGGTATTGGGGGTTAGAACTTAGACATATCTTGTGGGGGACAATATTCACCCTAGTGTACCCTGGTTTCTGGGCTCCTGCTCACAGCAGAGCTGTAGAGCCAGAGGGCTCTGCCCTGTCCCCATCACTAGCTCTTCAGGAGACAGGAATCTGGAGATGAATTCAAGGAGGAGCTAGTTCTTGGAAGCGGTCAGGCCTCTGCTGTAACCCTCCCTACTGCCAGGGCACCTTAAGCAGGACCTGACAGGGGTGGTAAGAATTGAGGGCTTCCTGGAGGAGGTGACGGGTATGCTGAATCCAGGGAAAAGTGGGAGCTGGGCATAGGGATGGAGGGGGAAGTTTCCAGCAAAGGCCTGCAGGGGAGAAAGAGCTGGGGAGGTCTTTCCTCTCCTGGATGAGACTGGGTTGCTGGGGACAGACCTTGTGGAGCGGGCCAGCAGGACATGGAGGCCTCCTCAGAGGATGGGTGATAGTAATTTGCTCTAGTGCCAGTAGAGCACAGCAGACCTGGCCAGGGCCAAAGTGGACTGCCAGGATTGCGTTTGGACAGGAGGTGGTGGCAAACTTGGCACCCAGAGGGTTAGGGCTGGTCCCTCAGTAGCCATCTTTTCAGTACTTGACTCCTGGTCTCTCCCAGGAGTAGGGACCCTCATGGGGGCTGGTGGTAGAAATGTGGGCTTCCCCCAAGCTTGCATTTCCCATGTTCAGCAGGGACCTCTGACTGGCCCTCCATCAGGGGGCCCAGAGTTGGCTGTGGGCTGGATTTCCCAGGGTGTAGGTGGAATCCAGAGCCTTCACTCTGAGATCCCTGCATGGAAGTTCAAGGGTCCCTGGCCTTCTGCCATGGAAGAGGTACACAGAATGGGCTGACTGCAGCTTTTAAACCTATCTTTGCCCTGTCCCAGCAAGTGACCTTGGGCAGGAAGGCAAGAGAGCTGGTAGTTTCTCTGGCTCTCAGTCCTTCCATCTGTAAAGGGGGGACAGTGGTGGCACCTGCCTTAAGAATGCTATGAGGATTAAATGAGCAAGCAGTGCTGTTACTGTGAGATGCCCTGGGCATCTTCACGTTCACTAATTATAGAGAAAGATGGAGTTCTCTTTATTTAGAATAATACAAATAAATTCATTCATTAAACAAAAATCCAGGCTCCAACTGGATTGGGCATTTGGAATGTATCCATGGGGGAGGTAGCCGCACCCCTGCCTGGTTGCTCAAGCTGGAACATGGATGGGGAGGGAGGCATGTTGAGCTGCAGAGACAGCAGGTATGTCCATCAGCTGCTAGACCTGGGCAGGTGCTGTGAGACAGTGACAAACAGAGCAGAGATGGCAGCAGAAAGTGCCAAGGCAGGCAGGGAGGTTGGGTGCAGCTCAGACACAGCAGTCAGGGCCTTGTGGAGTGGGTCCTGGTGGTGGGGACAGCATGAAGGTGATGAGGAGTGAGCCACAGAGAATGATTTGGAAGGGCATTCCAGATGGAGGGAACAGTTGCCACAAAGGCCAGGGAAGGCACCAGGGCAGGGCTGGAGCACAGTGAATGGGGGGTCAGAGCAGGAAGCCAGGCTATGGTGGCCAGCTAATCATTGTCAAGGACATTGGCTTTAACATGGTAGAAAGACGAGCTGTGCAGGGCTTGACACCGAGGAGAGGCATGCTCCAACATACAGCAATCCTTTAACGGGACAGAGGTTTGGCACTGTAGGGACGGGTTGGAGCAGGGCTGCCCAGATGTGGTGTCTGCTGGTGTCTGCTGTAGAGGGCAAGTGGAGCTGCAGCCTTGGCCACCGGGCCTGCTGTGGTGTGCAGCATGAGGGATAACATTTGGGCTTGGGGCTGGACAGAACAGGGAAGCCTGAAGACACCCCAGTCAGATGCAAAAGGCCTGGGGCAGGTCTCAGGGCAGGAGGACTGCTGGATAGGTGTGGTTGTGCAGAGTCTGAGCTGCTGGGTGTGAGATGGCAGAGAGACATCCCCATGGAAGGCCAGTCTGGGAGGAGATAAAGACATGAGAGTCCAGTCAGGGAGACCTGGGCTGGAGATGGAGAGCACTAGATGTGGTACCAGCCAGCATCCACAGCCCAGTCAGCACCCTTGATGACCTCAAAGAGGAAGGCAAGAACCAGTTCCTGAGTCGAGTTGGCAGCAGGTGAGAGGGAGAAGGGGTAGGGGCCATGGAGGTGATGGCTCTGGAGGTGATGGCTGGGGGGATTCTGGGGCCAAACTCTGTGTCCAGAACTGACTGGAAAGCCCTGTCTCACACCTTCTCACCTGGCGCCCCTGCCTGGGGGTTGGTCCCTGTACCTGAGACCAGGAAGAGCTATGCTTCCTTCCCCAAAGGACTTTTCAAAAGACCACAGGTTTTGCATCTTGGGTGTAGGAATTGGTTCGTTTTTCCTACTTGCCCTGGTTGCTAGAAGGCTTGGTAGAAACCTGAGGCCCCTTCATGTCAGGGACCATTTGGTGAAGTGGGTCACATCAGAGCCAGGATGGGACCCTGACCTTGTGTGACCTTCGCTCTGACTTACACACTTCATTGAAACCACATCTTCACTGTTCGGATCCTATGATCCACCTACTTTAATTAATTCCTTTGTGTCTATAAGTAATCTGATTTAAAGTCTATTTAGACTGCAGAACCGTCATGGCCAGGTTTATAAAAAATCTGCCTTGGCCCACTGTGGGGTGGCCAGTTATGGAGACAGCCCCCAGGGTACAACAGACATTTGTCTAGGGCCCAGGGAGAAGGTTCCAGAGCAGCACTTTCAGTGTGTGGGGATAGAGCTAACTGGCAGCACCTTTTTGACCATCTGCCATGGTCATGGTCAGGCTTTATGACCATGAATATTGCACACTTTTTCTCCTTAACCCTCAATGAAACCTGAGATGTAGGTTTTTTGTGCCCATTTTACAGATGAAAACACTGAGGTTTGGGCACAATAAGGAACTTTCTCAGGATTGTACAGCTAGTGCTATTCTCTGAACCTGAGTCTGCCCAAGTCCAAATCCACATTCTTGGCCACAAGCACATGAACAGCTTACCTGGGGAGATACGTGTGCAAGTTGGAGCAACACAACCTGGAGACAGCCTGGCCGAGCTAGACCCTACTGCCCTCTGGGGAGGAAGGTGTGGGAGGCAGAGTAATGGCCCATCAGAGAGGTCCATATGCTGATCTCTGGAATCTGGGTATCTCAGGCTGCCTAGCAAAGGTGAGTGCAGGCTGCCCATCAGCTGGCTCTAAGATAGAGATTATCCTGGGTTACTGGGTGGGCCCAGTGTCATTCGAGAGTCCCTGCACTGTGGTGGGGAGAAGTAGAAGCAGAAGCCGGAATAAGGTGGCACAAGAAGGACTTGACCCACCGTTGCTGCCTGAGGTGGAGGGAGAGCTGTTGTGCCGAGGAATATAAACACCTCTAGAAGCTGGAGAAGGCAAGAACTAGATTCTCCCCAAGAGCCCAGAAAGAAAGAAACTCTGCTCACACCCAGACCTCAGCCCAGGGAGACCCTGTTGGACTTGTGTCCTCCCAAACTGTGAGATGATAGATGAATATTGTTTGTGCCACTAAGTTGATGATTAATTTGTCATGGCAGCCACAGGAAACTAATACTACAAAGGGTTCACAGTTGTTTCCCATAAGCTAAGGGGCAGTGAAGCTCTCACAAAAGAGGGGGAGTATTACAGATAGCAGAGGTAACGATCACTCTCCCTGCCTTAGTCAGCCTAGACTGGAATGGAAGACCTGAGAGCTGACCAGGTGAATGGGGTAAAATCCCAGAATCTGGGGAAAGGCTGGAGGAACTGAGGCCAGTGTTTGCAGGTTGAGATATGGGTGGAAATTCTCACCTTCTTTCTCCATGTCACTGGCAGTGGAGCCCAGGGGAGGCCTTGACTCCTTTTTGGAAGAGCCATCTCAGGGGAGCTATGGCCAAGCCTGAGAAAACTTGCATGGTAATGAGTTTCTCACCCTGGCCCTGTACAAGCAGAGGTCAGTGCCCACTGCCAAGTCAGACTGACTCCAGAGACCCCACCTAGAAAATATTCATAGAAACATATGGATTGGAACCTCCAGGGGATATGGGAGATGGGGGGTGTGGAGAAAGGAGCCTGCAGTCCAGAGCCACCAGTGACAGTCCCTGGAGGTGGTGGGCCTCACAGAGCAGGCCTGCCAGGCAGGCTCCTCCTTGCAGGGACCATCGCATTCCTGAACCTGTTTCTCATCCATGTGGAGACAGAGATAACAGAGGCTTTGTGGGGTGTTGAGTAGGCCTAGGGCTATAATTCACCATCAGGAGCCTAGAAGCAGTGGGTACTGCCCCAGATCAGGGCCTCTCTAGCTCTTCCCACCCCCACCTATCTTGAGGCCTACAATGTCCAGGAGAAGGCTGCAGGGGTCTGATGTCGCCTGTCTGGGGCTTCAGGTACTCCAGCTCCTGGCCAGGCAGGGACAGGGTGTGACTGGACACTCCCCAACTACAAAGAGGAAGGGGCCATTCCTCACCCTGACTCAAGGATCCCATAGGGGCCATCACCTGAGATTATCCCAGAGGTCACTCTGGGGTAGTTTAGGCCTGGAGAAGGTCATAAGAACAAATACACATTTTCTGGGGTCTGAAGATTAGATAATTTGGGGGAGGGGCAGTGAAGGTCTTTAAGGAAAAGGATACAAAATTGTGAATGAAAATTTAGTTATAGAAGTGAACATTTACTTAGAATGAGGAAAGAAACAATAAATATTACTATAATAAATTATAATAGCTGACAGATACAACAAACTTCCAAATTTTAGAATCATTTCATCAGTTTTACATTTTTTCAACTACTTTTCACTCACATGTTTTGGTTCACACTCTCTCTGTGTTTCTCCATCTAAGTATAATGTAGCAGTATTTTTTAGTGAGACAGTATACTGGCATTACATTTGGTTTTGAGTATTGACATTGGTTATTTGTAACATTGTGTAAATTATGGAGCGCTTGCCAAATCCGGGCAAACCTCTATCAAATCACGTTTATGCTGGAGATATATGATATCAGGGCATAACTATCCCTAAACACTTTCTGAATTGATCCTGTATCTTCACCAGCTGGTTATCAGTGTCCTGAATCTCTTGACTGTACTGAGTCTCATGACTTTTATACTCTCTTCAATGATGTGAACTGTTTTGCATCAAATCAGTAGGAAATTTAAATATTTTCCTATGGTATCTATGTAATCCACTTATTAATAGATTATCCAGGAATCTAAGAGTTTACTTATTACTTAGACTTAACATTTATCTCTTTTCCTCATTGCTATTGATAATTTGGGGTATGATCTGCTAAATGATAGCTATGCTTCTTCTAGGATCATTGTGAAGCATAGCCAGTGTGGTAAGACACTGTATCACATGTGGCTGGCGAGGGGACCCGCTGTGCCACATGTGGCCCTCCTTGCCCTCCTTCCTTTTTGCCTCCATCCATATCACCCTGGGTCTCTGGCTCTCAAATAAAGTGTTGGCACCTTAGTTCATGCTGTTTTCTGGAGGCCCCAGGCTAGGTCAGACAAGATGACTTTTCCCCATTCCTGATTCCCATGTTCCTGCTCTTCACTGCCTTAGGGAGGTGGAATGACTCCCACAGTTGGCAGATTTGAGGGAAAAAACTGAGAAGTCTAGGCCTAGCTCTGACCTTCTCCTTGAGAGAGGCTAATAGCAGAGACCAGGTGTGGAGGCCTGGCCTAGCCAGAGTTGCTTGGAGCTTGGTGGGCACATCTGTCTGGACACCTCCTTCTCACCTGCACCCACTTTGTCTGCCCTTTGTCTGCCCCTTGGTAGTTTGAAGGGGCCCTGTCTGTTGGCTTCTATTTTATTTCAAAAGTGTTGAGTACCAGGCCAGCCCAGAGACTCCCCCAACCCCTCTGCATCCCAGTGTAGACGCCCATGTCTGGAGCAGAGGGGGGAGCCTTGAGACGAGGACTGTTGTTACTATTGAAGACAAGAGAGATCATTTTGCAGGAGGATCCCCTCGATGTTCATCTGCCACCCCAGAATCCAGAACCCCCTCTGCACATCCGTAGGACGTTTCAGAGAACAAAGCACCACAGAGTCCATGTGTTTTCCATCCTCCTTGACCACACCATTCTGGAACTTTCAGAGCTGCTGTCAAAACCAAAGGCCTCATTAGGCCTGCTGAGAAACTGTACTTGGACACTGGCCAGGGGGTCCATCCTGGCAAGGTGCCAGGCCAGGCACATGCAGTTGCGAAGCAGCCCTTGGAGGTGCACCTAAGGGGTCAGGCCTGAATGTACAGGGAGCGGGCCTCTGATGTGGAACTTTTTCACTGACATATGGACACACACTTTATTAGGGGTGATCCCCAGGGGTACATGGGAGAGAATGGACATGAGGCAGAGGAGGGAGAAGTGTGAAGGACAGTGTAGACATGAGGGGTTATCACCAAAGACAGCAGGTGCTCAGGCCCTGGGCTGGGGCCTCTCAGAGACACTGCCCTTGTGTGGGACTTTCATTCACCAGGTCCACGCCATCACTGAGGGCTGCTCTCGATGTCTTTCCTGCCCCCCCCCCCCGCCTGTGTGCTGAGTTTGCTTCCAAGACCAGAGAGAGTTCTCAGGCGGGAGATGCAGAAGTTTGGATAGAAAGCTGCAGACCTGCATGGGGTCCTGTCCACCCACAGGGACACAGAGAGAGTTGGAGTGGTCAGCATTAGAAGGGGGTCAGGTTTCTAATGCCAGATTCTCACTTTGGGCAGGCAGCTCCTTCTGAAGCTGAAGAGCATGGTTCCTTCAAAGGGACACACCCCTCCATCCCTCACTTACGGACTGTAGGTTGGGGGTGGGGGATGGGGTATGTGGAATTTTCTTATTATAATCTTTTTTTTTATTAGATCATAATTGTGTACATTAATTCTATCATAGGATACAGTGTGTTGCTTCCATATGCAGTTTGGAAAACTCTCATCCAACTGGCTAACATAGCCATCATGTCCTTCTCATAATTGTTGTGTTAAGACATTCATATTCAACCCTTAGACAAATTCACATGTACCTTAATAGGATAAATCATAGGCGTGATCCCCACAATATCATTCTCTTCACCCATCCTCCCCCTCTCTTCCCCCCCACCCCTTTCCCCATAGTCTAGGGCTCCATTTGGATTGTAGCTTTCTTAAGGTAGCTAACAATTAGTTTCATAATAGTGTTGAGTACATTGGATACTTTTTCTTCCATTCTTGAGACACCTTGCTAAGGAGGACATTTTCCAGCTTCATCCATGTAAACATGAAGGAGGCAAAGTCTCCATCTTTCTTTGTGGCTGTGTAGTATTCCATGGTGTACATATACCACAATTTATTGATCCATTCATGGGTC
>CAUYQV010028154.1:0-11555 GCA_963574575.1 Galagoides demidoff | reverse complement strand
GTACCATTGATTCTTGGCAGGCGTTGAACTGGCTGCAGGTGACACATCGTTGACTGACAACTTTTTGCCAGGGCTTGCGCCATTTCATAACTGCTTCCATCAACATGCAAATTCCAGTCTGCATCTGTCCAAGGCTGGTCCCGTAAGTCAGGTCTTCTAGAGTATACATTATTTATGAATTTTACACAGTCATGTTCAGTCTCTCTCCCATTGGCTGGAAGGAGTGTGGCTTGGTTAAAATGTCCTTCAGTGTCCATTAAAGTGACCACAGAGTGGGGTACTTCTACTCTGAGATCCTGCCCTAGAGTCAGCTTATCAGCTTCTTGCACGAGGAGAGCAGTAGCAGCTAGAGTCCGTAAGCAGGGTGGCCATCCTTTTGCCATTCTATTTAACTGCTTAGAGAGGTAGGCTACAGGCCTAGACCTGGACCTAACCTGCTGGGTTAACAACCCACAGCCATCTTGGTAGGTCTGGCAGTTCTAGTGCAGGGGCAATCATTAGCCCCATCTTTAGCTGGGAGAGGGCATGTTCTTGTTCTCTTCACCATTCTAAGGACTTTCCTTCCTCTCCTTTAGTTGTCTCATATAGAGGTCTGGCCAAGATGGCAAAGTTGGGGATCCAAAGAGGACAGAGACCGACTGCGCCTAGGAATTCCTGAACTTGCCTTCGGCTTGTGGAGGTGGGGAGGCAACTAATGACTTGCTGCCTCTCCTTGCCTAAATTCCTCTCTCCCTGCTGGATAATAAATCCTAGATAAGGTACTCACTGCTGGCAGATGTGAGTCTTTCCCTTAGAAACTTTGTCTCTGGCTGAGTTCCTAAGGCGGACATCAGATCTGGTTTGGGCAGTTGTAGCTGCATATTTCTTTGTGGCCTCTTATGGAACACGTCTGAAGGAGACAAAAGGCTTGTTCAGTAGTGGCTCCATTGCTCTTAAGTCAAACCTGTGGTCTGAGAGAGGGGCTACTGGTCGGATGACCACCAAGTGTTCATCCCCAATATTAATTAGAAAGCCAATGTCCTTGCCCCCAACTTTTACTCGGACCATGGACTTTCTGGGGATGGCTAAGTCTGGTCCTCTTCAGTCCTAGTAGGGCCTCTCCCACTAAGTTATAGAGGGCTCCCTGCTCTTCCAGTTCTGTGACTTCTTTCTCAGGATTTTCCACACTTTCTTGCCTCTGGGGACACTTATTCTTCTAGTGCCTTGTCTCTTGGCCAGTTGTACATTGATTCACATAACCTTTTATAAAACTGGCCTGGACTCTCAGTCTTTTCTTTGGCAAACCTTATTTACTCGAGCCAAATTGGTGGTTTTCTGTGTCCCTTTCTCAGTTTCTGCAGTAATGTCTCTTGGTACCAGATCTACCAATATCTTCAGCACCACTACTCTAGGTCAGATGGAAAGCACTTTCCCTTCCTGTCCCTGTGTTACTAGCACTGTTTCAACTTGTCCTTTTAACCAAGGTGGGTGGCCCACTATTAGCTGTAGCCAGGTATCTTGTATGGAAACTGCTCAGTGTGAATTCCCTTTCCAGTAACTCTGTGCCATATCTCAGACACTAGGGATCTCTTTAAATTTCTCTCTGATGGCTATTCATTTCTAAAGAGGGGCCACTCCTACTCACAAAGTCTCCTCGCTTTCCTGGTGTCATAGTCACTTATAAATTTCTTCTTAAAGTGTTTTAACCAATAACTGAAAAAATGACATGAAGGCTGTGTTGATCAGTTTGATGGAAGTATTTCGGATTGCATGTGAAAACCCCACACTGTACCCCAGAAGTGCATGAATGTACATAGTTACCATTCAATAAAAAAAAATAAAAATAAAAGTTCCCCAGACCAGACAGTTTTATACAAAAATTTCATCAAACCTGGAATGGGGAACTTGTATTGCAGAAATTATTCTCTAATATTGATAAGGAAGAAATCTTCCCCAACTCATGCTCTGAAGATGATATTGCTTTGATACCAAAGTGAGGAAAGCAAACTACTGAGAAAGAAAACTACATACCAATATCCCTTATTAATATAGATGCAAAGATTCTCATAAGATTTTAGCAAACTGAATTCAGTAGCACATCAAAAATAATTTTATTTTCATCTCTGAGATGTAAGGATTATATGCAAATCTATAAGGGTAATTCACCACATAAATGATGCAAAAACAAAGATTAAATAGTCCTTTCAATACCTGCAGAAAAATCATTTGACAAAATTCAGCATACCTTCATAATAAAGATGTTCAAAAAAAATTGATACAGATGAGACATCCCTCAAAATTTTGCAATATGTGCCAAACCTACAGCCAACATCTTATTGAATGGAGAAAAACTAGAGGCTCTCCCCCTTAGAAGTGAAACTGGACAAGTTTTATTCAACATAGTATTGGAAGTTCTCATCAGACCTATCAGGCAGGAGAAGGAAATCAAGGGACTCCAAATGGGGAAACAAGAGATCAAACTATTGGTCTTTGGGCTTGGCACCTGTAGCTCAGTAATTAGGTCACTGCCACATACCCTGAACCAGGTGGGTTCGAACCTGTCCAGGGCCTGCTAAACAACAATGACAACTGCAACAACAACAAAAATAGCCAGGCATTGTGGCGGTTGCCTGCAGTCTCCACTACTTGGGAGGCTAAGGCAAGAGAATCATTTAAGGAAAAGAGTTAGAGGTTGCTGTGAACTGTGACACCACAGCACTCTACCGAGGGTGACAAAGGAAAACTTTGTCTCAAAACAAAACAAAAGAAAACAAAAGAAAAATAACCATTGCTCTTTGCTGGTAATATGATTTTGTGTCTAGAACACACTCAAAGATTCAAATAAAAGACTCCTAGAATTGATAAATTCAGCAAAGCCTCAGATTACAAAAATAAATGTGCACAAATCAGTATATTTCATATACACCAACAACAATCAAAATGAAAATCAAATAAAATACACAAGAACTTTCACAGTAGCAACAAAGACAAATAAAATCCCTAGACATATACTTTAAAATGGAGTTGAAAAACCTCTATTGGGAGAGTTATGAAACACTGAGGAACAAAATTTCAGAGGATGTAAACAGGTGGAAAAATAAGCCATCTTCATGGCTTGGCAGAATACACATTGTAATGATGGCTATACTACCCAGGGTGGGTTACAGATTTAATGCAATTCCAATACAAACATCAAGGTTATTTTTTTGCAAATATAGAAAAATATTTCAATGCTTTACATTGGATCAGAAAAGATCCAAAATTGCTAATTCAACCTTTCAAAATAAAAACAAAGAGGGAAGTATCACCTTTCGAGACTTAAATCTATACTACAAGGCTATAGTAATCAAAAGAGGATGGCACTGGCACAACAACAGAGTCATAGACCTATGAATCAGAACAGATAATTCAGACTTGAAAACATCCTCATATTCTCATATGATTTTTGTGTATACAGATAAAAAATTACACTGGAGAAAACAATCCCTTTTCAATAAATGGTACTTAGAAAACTGGGTAGCCACATGTAAAAGACTGAAACAGGATCTGCACCTCTCAACATTCACAAAAATTAATTAATGATGGAAGGATCTGCAAAGCCACAGACAAAATCAAAAAAGCAAATAGATATCTCACATAATGGGAAAAAATATTTGTATGCTATACATCTTATGGAGTACTAACAACCAGAATGCACAAAGAACTCAAAAAAATTAGCAAGAAACAAACTGAAGGATCATATTAAAAAGTAGGCAAGAACATGAACAGAAAATTTTCAAATGAAGTACGGCCAACATACTCATGAAGAAAAAAATCTCAATATCTCTCTAATCATTAGAGAAATGCAAATCAAAGCCACAGTGAGAAATCACTTAACTTTAACAAGAATGGTTGATATTAATAAGTCCTCAAACAGCAGATGCTCATGCAGATGTGAAAAGGAACTCCTACATCCTGCAAACTAGTATAGTTCCTTTATGGAAAATTGTATGGAGATACCTCACAGAACTTCAAGTAGACCTACCATTTGACCCAACAATTCCACTGCTGGATATATATACCTAAAGGTTAAAAGATCATTTTTTAAGGACACCCACACACAAATGTTTACGGCAGCACAATTCACAATAGCAAAGATGTAGAAACAAACCAAATTCCCACCAATGCATGAATTATTTAATAAAATGTGGTATATTGGGCAGCACCTGTGGCTCAAAGGAATAGGGGCACTGGCCCCATATACTGAAGGTGGTGGATTCAAACCCAGCCCTCGCCAAAAAATGCAAAAAAAAAAAGTGATATATGCCAATTATGTAGTATTACTTATTCATAAAGAAAAATGGTGATCTAGTATCTTTTTGACAACCTGGATGGAATGGGAGACCATTCTTCTAAGTGAAAATTCATAGGAATGGAGAAACAAATACATGTACTCCATACCAGGTTGGAAATTGTCAATCAACACTTAAGTGCACATATGGAAGTAAATCTCAGTGTAAAGCAATGTGGAAGAGGAGTCAGGATCAGATAGAGAACACACTTTTTAGGTGGAAGGAATGCTTATAAATTTGACTCAATGTGTTTAAAAGCAAAGAAGGTAAACAAAATATATGTACCCCTAATATTCCAAAATTTAAAAATATATTTTCCTTTGATTTTAGTTTTAATTAATGATTGTACGTATTTATGGAATAGAGTGATATTTCAATACATATAGACATGTAATAATCAAATCTAAGTAATTATGACATCCATTGTTTCAAACATTTATCATTTCTTTGTGGTGTGAATATTAAAAATCCCATCTTTTGGTGTTTGAAAACACATGCTAAATTATTGTTTATTATATTCACTCTGTATTGCTACAGATCATTAAATCATCTTTCTTCTATCTTGTTGTAACTGTATATCCATTAACCAATGTCTTCCTATTCCACTCACCCCTTTTCCCATTACCAGCCTCTAAAACCCATGATTCTATGGTCTACTTCTATAAACTAATAATTTTAACGTGCATGTATGTGTGAGAACATGCAGTATTTATCTTTGTGTTCATGGATTATTGAACCTCACAAAATATCCTCCAGGATCATCCATATTACCACAAATGACAGGATTATTTTAAATTGTATTTTAATGGTTGAATAGGATACCACCATTTAAATATAGTACATTTTTTTCAACATTCATATCCTGGAAGATGTTTCTCTTAAGCAAAAAGAGCAGACTGAGTTTGCTATACATTCTAGTTATCAGTTCATTGTTAAATTCATGGCTTGCAATTATCTTTCCCCATTCCAAAGGCTGTCTGTTTGCTTTGGTTGTTGTACTCTTAAGTTTTCAAAGCTTTTAAGCTTGATTATATATCATTTACTTATGTTCAGTGCTTCTGCAATTACCAAGAGGGTGTTCTTTATAAATTCTTTTGCCAATCAGATAGCATCAAAAGTTTTTCCTGCATTTTCTTCTGAAATTTTTATTGTTTTGTGTCTTAAATTTAAATCTTTTATTTAGTGTGAGTCAATTTTTGTAGGTGGTGAAGTTCAGTTAAGTGTTCTACCTGTGGATAATCAGTTCTCCCAGCACCCTTTACAGGAAGGGAAGAAATAGGAATTTCTTCCCCATTATATGCTTTGGTTTGGTTGATCAAAGACCAAATGGTGAATTGTGGCTGAGCTTTCTAGGTTCTCTGTTCCATTACGTAGATCTATGTCACTATTTTTGTGCCAGTATCGTGCTGTTTTGATCATTGTAGACTTGTAGTATAGCCTAAGGTCTAGTAACATGATGTCTCCAGATTTTTTTTTAAATTTCTCAAAATTGTATTGGCTACTCAGGTCTTTTTTCTAGTTCCATATAAATCAAAGTATTATTTCGTCAAAGTATGACATTGTTGCTTTGATGGGGGATTGCATTAAATTTGCAGATTGCTTTGGGTAGTGTAACATTTTAGCAATGTTGATACTTCAAAGCCATGACCATGATATGTTCTTTCATTTGTAAATGTCTTCTGCTATTTTTATCAGGGTTTCATAGTTCTCATCTTAGAGAACCTTTACATCCTTTGTTACATATGGTCCCAGGTATTTCACTTCCTTTGAAGCTACTGTGAAGGATATTTTTTCTTTGTTTTGATTCTTGTATAGACTGTTATTGAAGTATTTGAAGCCTATTTATTTGTGGATATTGATTTTTTTTTTATTCTGAGACATAACTATATTTTTCAATTACTTCTAGGAGCCTTGTGCTTGAGTCCCTGAGGTTTCTAAGTATAGGATTATATCATCATCAAAGAGCAAGAGTTTGACCTCTTCTTTCTTCATTTGGATACTCTTGATATCCTTCTCTTGCTGATTGCATTAGTAGAAGTTCCAGAACTATGTTAAGCAGCAGTGGCAATAGTGGACATCCTTATCAGTGTCCAGTTCTATGTGGCAATGCTCTCAGTTTTACTCTACAATTTCTTGTTGTAGTGGGGGGGGTGAACTGGGTTTACCAGAACATACAATTCAGATGCCCCTCAGAGATTCTGCTAGACATGTTTTGGGGAATAGCCTGTCTCTTTTCTCCTGTGACCATATATGAATTTGGCTGGTTATGGTGAGATAGAAACTGGCCTTTGTAACCCTTCCTTCTGCAGTCAGGAGCTCCATCACCTTTCGGTACCTGGGAGTGGGGCAGATACTCCAGTCTCTCTGGGCTGGGTTAGCCCTCTACTTTGACTGGGTGCTGGGAGCTGGCATCTGGAGGTGTCAGTCTATTACTCAATCAAAGAAAGATGGGAAATGGGCCGTTGTAACATAGTAGCTGGCGTAAAAATTACTTTCTGTTCTGCCATGTAGGAGGGAGACACAGTGGTGGATATGCCTAGGTGTAGGAAAACTGGGACTTTTTGTCCTTTGTGGGTCTCTCCAATAGGGTAAGAGATCCTGTGTTTTGTTGCTCCTGGGAGTACCCTGAATTGGGCAGGGGTCCCCTGATATTCTATTTTCTGGGCTTCTCCAGTATGATCCATTTGGTATCTGTTTCCTGTTTCTTCGCTTCTTTTCTCTCCTCTTTGTCTTTGAAGTTTGTCTCAGTAGACATGCTGAGCACCTTTATCACTTCACCTTCCCATCTACCCACCAACTTCAACTACTTTGAGTTCATTTTACAATTTTCCTCTTTCTAGATGGGAGTTTCCATGAAAGCTGCCTCTAGTTGGCCATCTTCTACAGCCAAATAATTTTTGACAAAGGTGCCAAGAACATATATTGGACAACTCAAAATTGATTAAAAATTTAAATATAAAACCTAAAATTATAAAATTATTAGAAGAAAACATAGGTAAATACTTCAAGACGTTAGGTTAGGCAAGAACTTATGGGTAAGATTTCAATAGAACAGACAACAAAAGCATAACATATATACGGGACTACGTAAAACTAAAAAGTTTCTGCACAGCAAAGAAAGCAATCAGGAAATTGAAGTGACAACCTATAGAATGATAAAAAATGATCTAAACTATTTATCAGTGAAAAGAGTAACATCCAGAATATACAGGGAATTTAAACAATTCAACAGCAAAAATAAAATAAAATAAGGAAGAAAAAAAGAAGAATGGAAAGAAGTTGCCACATTATCTGAATAGACATTTATCAAAGGAAGACATACAAATGATCAACAAATATGTAGGAAATGGTCATTACCATTAATCATCAGAGAAATGAAAATCAAAAATACAATGAGATAACGTATCATGCCAGTTATAATGGCTACTACTAAAAAGACAGAAAATATTAGAATTCATATTGTATTCTTGTGATACTTTACTAAGAAAAATGTGTTCTAACTCCATCTAGGTTAAGACAAAAGATGGAAAGAGGTGATATGTTGACCAGTTTGATGTGAACATTCTAGTTTCCAACATTTTAATGGGTGAATGTATTCCATAATATACATATACCATAGTATAAATAGACAATCTAATGCATACCCTCATAAGAGAAAAACTCAAATAAATTCAAGGTGGGTGGTAGGGCAAGGAGGGAACAGTAAGAGGGAAGGAGGGAGGGGGATGAGAAATTACTGTGTATATCACAGCACTTGGGGTGGGGCCAAAATTATAAGAGGGCCTTTACCTAATAAATGCAATTAATGTAACCTAACTCTGTAGTCTCAATGAACCTGAAACTGTTGGGGTTCTGTCTCAGGGGCAGGATCTGCTAAGACCTGTGGAACTGGCCCCACTGACTGAAAAAATATAAAGTTAGGTATGATGATAGAGAAAGAATTATGAGACAAAGAATAGAATTTTCACAGGTGGGAACTCAGGGAACCACTACCCATTTGTGGGCTCTAGTGAGTGTCCCAGAATCTCTGTTCTATTTAGCTTTTATTCAAATCTCTTTACTCAGGTGGTAAGCTAAGGGAGGGAACAAAGACACCAGCAGTTTCTCTGAGTGAGCATATCAGCTCCTTTTGTTATTATTATTAACTTTAATAACTTTAAAAGTTATTTTATTAACTTTTCCTCAGTTTTGAGGAATCTAAAACTTGAGCCTTGTGTGGGAGAAACCTCCTGTCTGAAGTCACAGACACGGATTCCTAGTGAGGTGTTAAACTCCGCTAGTTCATTGTGGAGAAAAATGCCACTGGCATTAATCTCCTTTGAGGAATCAGTGGGAGAGAGGCCTTTTCCTCTCATCACCACCACAGAGGATTTTCCTCTTCTATAAGGGATGCAAGCCCTATTGCCCGTATCTCAGGGCTCAATCTGTTCCCTTGGTCTCTGCCCCAGCCAAATGAAAATCTGCACAATGGGTATCTGCTTTGTTTAATGGACAGGAAATGACCTAGCAGATGTATCTTTTCTAGGAGTTGTCATACTTTCTTCTATGACCATTATTATCCTCAGAGTGTTCACAGACCCAGCAGGGGTATTTGTGTAAGTTGTATCCCCAATAGAACAGAGTTTCAAGAAAGGCTGGAAACTTGCTCAAATAAGAAATTTATGAATGGCTTGCTTAAAAGTAAATTAGATGACTTTTCTTTGTTCTGACTCCTTCAGCTTACTTTTTAATTTTCCATTTTTCTGGGGGTGCCCTCCCCTGCTAAGAATGGGGTCTTTGGTCCTCATTCTTCCTGCAGAAACAATAATTTTTTTAAAATGACAGGGAATAATAAATACTGGTGAGGATACAGGGGAAAGGGAGTTTTTATGCATTGTTGGTGGAAAAGTAAATTAGTACAGTCATTATGAAAAACAGTATGAAGTTTTGTCATGTAATTTATTTGTATCCAGGTGGTCCTTGCCAAATAGTTTGCACTAAGAAATAAGTTTTCTTTTTTAAAGTGCTTCCATTTCAGTGAGATATACTTTCATCTCTTTAAAAAATGCAAAATAGTTATTTTTCTCACCTGTTAAAGAGCTGATAGGCACATGCAGGGTTTATTTTTTTATATATCAGGTTATGTGAGGGTACAAACAACCAAATCACAATATTTGAATTTGTTAGGTAGAGTCCCTCTTGCAGTTATGTTCTGCACCCAAAGGTGTGTCATACACCCTTATAATGTGCCCATTCAGTGGGAGAACCCCCAACCTCCTCCCTTCACCCTCCTTCCTCATTCTGCCTCTCCTCAACTTGAATTGAAATGAGCTTTTCTCCTATGTGGGAGTGAGTTAATTTATCTATTGGTTTCACATTAGTATACAGTACATTGCATATTTGCTTTTCCATTCTTCTGATACTTTACTGATAAAAATGTTTTTCAACTCCATCCAGGTTAGTACAAAAGATGAGAAGTGACCATCTTTCTATGGCTCAATAGTATTCCATTGTATGCATATACCACAGTTTGTTAATCTATTCCTGAGCTGATCAGGATTCAGTTTGTTTCCACATCTTGGCGATTATAAATTGAGCTGCGATAAACAACCTAGTGCATATGTCTCTATGATAAAATGCCTTTTTTTTTTCTGGATAGATGTCTTGTAGTGGGGTTGTGGAATCAAATGGGAGATATGAACTCAGTGAGGCCAATGTGGCCACCATAAGCAACAATGTTGCTGATTCAGTAACTTAATAAATTAATTCTACAAATATTTAATGAAGAACTACTTTGGGCCAGGCACTTTTCTACATGCTGAGCCTATAGCAGAGAAAATATCATATAAAACCCCCGCCATTATAAGGCTTAAAATTTACTGGTGGGAGAAGAGGGAAAAAAAGATAGAAAATAAATATATATATTATAATATGAGATAGTTGTAAGTAACATGATGGAAAATAATGTAGAATAAGGAAATAGAATTATATATAGAATGGTTGAATGATTCTCCCTGAGGATCTGAGATTTAAACAGAAACCTGTAAGAAGTGAGGAGGTTTGCTAATGAAACATAATTTTTCTGAGGAAAAATTTTATAATCAGAGGGAATCATAATTTCAAACACCTCGAAGTGGTAGTATACCCAGTATGTTACAAAAAACAATCAAACACAGTGCTATAAAAATACTATCCCTTCAACTTTCTCATTCACACCTTAGGAACTCACTGCCTGTAATGTTTCTATTCTTTTTATTGCCTGGGTGGTCTTCTTGAACTCTCTTCATGTTTTTTTTTTTTTCCTATAATAGTTAGTCAAGAATTATCGAGACTAAAAGACAAAAGCAAAAAAAAAAAAAAAAAAAAATCAAAGGAGCCCAGACTGGTTGTTGCAAAGTAAGGGCAGGAGAAATGTAAAAAGTGAAATGGGAAGAGTTACCAGGGATGACATAAAACAAACGTTGAGAACCATGGTAAAGGGTTCAAATTTAATGTTAAGGGGAGAAAACTTCAATGATTCAGGATACATTTTGGTAAAATAGATAACAAGATTTGCTGATCTTTGACAGTATTTGTTAAAATTTGCTGGTGGGATATAGTGTGTAAGAGAGACTTTAGGATTTTGAGCTTATAGCTATGTGAATGGTGCTGCTATTTTAAGAAATCTATATCCTCACTAGAATTCAATAGACATTAAAATAAGAAAGCATTTTTTTTTGTTAAGTCATAGCTGTGTACATTAATACTGTCATGGGGTACAGTGTGCTATTTTACTCTAAAATTTGAAATATTTTCATCAAACTGGTTAACATAGCCTTCATGTCACTTTCTTAGTTATTGTGTTAAAACATTTGTATTCTACATTTAGAAAGATTTACATGTACTCTTAGCTCTAAAAAAAAGAGACTTTACCTCCTTCATGTTTACGTGGATGGAGCTGGAAAATATTCTTATTAGCAAAGTATCTCAAGAATGGAAGAAAAAGTATCCAATGTACTCAGCCCTACTATGAAACTAATTTATAGCTTTCACAGGAAAGCTATAACCCAATTATAGCTCAAGAATATGGGCAAAGGGGAGAGGGAGGGGAGGGGAGGTGGGAGGATGGGTGGAGGGAGAATGATTGGTGGGATCACACCTATGGTTCATCTTATAATAAAGCATTTTTGACTGGCAAATTAGCTAAGACAAAACGGACCAATATGAGCTAGGGTATGGACATTCTGTTCTCCTGGAATCTATGCTCCTCAGGCCCTTGCTATGGAG